>MKEJ01015259.1:657-14388 GCA_001753735.1 Embelia ribes
TTAACCTATAAGACTAAAAACTTTTAAAGCTAGAATTCTTCCCTTAATCTGAAACTTCACTTTTGGCTAAAAGTTACAACCAAACAAATAACTCCCCAACCATTTTTCCCCGATCAATCCCATATCTTTATATTCCATTTTTCTTTAAAGAGGAGCAACATTTATATTCTATTTCCTAAAATATAGGGTTTTGGGGCTGCCAACGCTTATGCCTAAGCCAACAGCAAACCATTAGAAAGAAAGAAAACCAGGGAAAGGAGAATTTGCCATTTTCAACCAAAATGACCACAAATAAACTCAAGAACTCTATAAGTCTTTTGAAGCTTCCAATTAATAATATTAATCACCACCACCAACACCAACACCAGCAGAGAAATGAAAATGAGGTAAAAACTGACACAAATTAAAACACATTACATGTTTCAGGGGAGAGAGAAAATCTGCATCTTGTAAACAAGAACAATAAAAGTAGCAGGAGCAGTCACATATTGGGAATGGCAGATGGATGACGATCGGATCAACCAGGGCCAACTTTGGGAATGTCGTAATGCTCACTCATGTTTGCGAGGTATTGATTGAAATCTTGAATGCGGTCACGATGTGATTTGTTGGCTATCTTCGCCAGCCTGTGTACATCAATTTTCTCTTTCTGCTCCATATAGCGCCTCTCTGCTGGTGTCAGATGATCATCATCATAGGATGAGGAAACAGCAACTGCAGCCGCACTTCCTCCTCCCTCAATGGATGATTTGTGGACGTCATCTTCATCCGGCTGCTTCACATCCTCCTTTGACGTCCCTGTATTGCCATCTATGCTTCCATGACAAACTTATTACAATTTAAACTACTAATTAGCAGCAATATCATAAAAAAAAAGAGACACGCCACTATATTTATTCAAAGAGGCAAAAATGGAAAAGCCAAAAACAATCAATTATCTTCCTTCTCTTTTTCTAAAAACAAACTTAAGAGGTGTGCCATAAATGCTTAGGTGTCTTTTCACAACAAAAAAACGAATCCCAAAGGGACATTCTTTAGAGGGAAAAGCCAAATACCTGCAGAGGGATCACTACCACTGGCTTCAAAAATTTGGTCACAGAGCTTCTGCTTCTTTTTCTTTTTCTTCTTCAACCCTCCTCCAGCCTTGACATCAAGGGCCTTCCCTTTCAGCCTGAGCTTGCCTCCCATGACGTTCTCATATGCCGACATCTTCTCCCTGCTTGATAGGATACAAATATCTGAACTATCGCTTTGCATATTTGCTGGGATACGTGGAGAACACAAGGCAGTACTAGAACCAGTGAAAAACCTTTTCCTTTTTTTGTAACTTTCTTAATAACATAATTCTCTCTATATATAGTTAACACTTGAAATAATGAATTAAGCCTGCAAATATTTTCAAGAATATGCATGGGACATTTTATATAACTAGAAAGGCAAAACAACTAACTTGGTTATCAGAACAGAGTACTCTGAAAAGTACTTAAAATGTAAACCAGCTTCGGACCTTATAATACTTCAATATATCACTAGAACCATTTCTAAAGATCACACACCTCAAATAAAACTGTTGGTCTCAAAGCTCTATCAAAAGGGCAAATCTACACTTATTAGAATAAGTACTAAAGTAATATAACCTAAATACTTCCTCCAAACACAATGTCCTCTTTCTCCGGTAAACACCAACCCCAGCCTCATGCAGTGACAAGAAGAAACCAAAAATTAAAGAAAAACAACTCATTAACATTAAACAGTTTTAGCACAGTCAAATTAAACCCGTTCTCATCGAATTATCACATGAATATTCTTCTCCCTCAACCTTCTGTTCCCTACTACGGCTGCCAATCAATCCCTCCCTCAAGCCAAACACATATTATACCATACTACAAAATGTGTTATTACTTTCAATTCAACTCCAATTCACTCTTAAATGAGAAACACAAGAACTTCTAAATCCCTCACTAACGAAAAAAGGCACACTTAGAAATACGCCTAGCCAATGTTAAGCTTCTTAGACATGTGAAACAATATCAACTGAAACCTCAATGTAATCATTCCTCTACCAAGTAACAGCCACCAAAAAGCCCTAACTTAATTGGAATAAAGATCTGAAACAACAATAAAAGCCAATGATCCAATCAACTGTGACCAAATGTTATAACTATAGAATCAGATATCAAGAGCAAACAATTACCTTAATGAAGAGTAAAAACCCTAAAAGCACCTCCTCTATCACAACCCTCTCCTGCAACTCTCTTTGCTAGTGTGAGAGAATAGAACAAATAAAGGGAAACATTTTTTCAAGCCAAACACAGATTATACCATACTACAAAATGTGTTATTACTTTCAATTCAACTCCAATTCACTCTTAAATGAGAAACACAAGAACTTCTAAATCCCTCACTAACGAAAAAAGGCACACTTAGAAATACGCCTAGCCAATGTTAAGCTTCTTAGACATGTGAAACAATATCAACTGAAACCTCAATGTAATCATTCCTCTACCAAGTAACAGCCACCAAAAAGCCCTAACTTAATTGGAATAAAGATCTGAAACAACAATAAAAGCCAATGATCGAATCAACAGTGACAAATGTTATAACTATAGAATCAGATATCAAGAGCAAACAATTACCTTAATGAAGAGTAAAAACCCTAAAAGCACCTCCTCTATCACAACCCTCTCCTGCAACTCTCTTTGCTAGTGTGAGAGAATAGAACAAATAAAGGGAAACATTTTTCAATCTCTAAACAGATAGATTGAAACAGATGGTATTAGGGTGCATTTCTCTTTTACTCCAAACCCACATTGTTCTTATGGAACCAAGCTATTTTGAACGGTTTGTGAGCAAGATGGCAAATTTCTATAGGCCAAGCTTGAAAAGGATTTACAGTTCCAATTCTGTTACTAATAATAGGATCACCACCGTTACCCATATCAAGACTTGCAAATAAGTACTTCCACCGTCCACGAATAATATTCTAACTATACATTTTGGACGTCCAAAAAAATTGTCCATTTAAAATAAAATACCATTATTGCCCCTCATAATTTCTAGACCCAAAAACTTTGGTAAGTTTGCTCCTCATAGTTAGAAAAGACAACAATAAGACATAGATGGTCCCACTTGCTTAAAACTATGTGCAAAGTCAAATGAGCCAATTATTCGTGAGAGAGGGAATAACAACAATGGCAATAATCATTAAATAAAAAATACTAATAAAACAATAACCATAATAATTGGAGGATGCCACAACCTCATTCAAATCGGTAAGAGAAGACAAAAGTTGAACAAAAATCTAGTGGCTAACTGAAATTTCAGCACCAAATCTACATGCTTTAGAAGAAAGTACAAAATAAAACTAACAAATTTCATGAACTCTGTAAATATTCTTATACCATTTTGCTAATAAAAAAGGAACTGGAAAGGTATTGTGTGTAAAGTAGACCCCTCTTCAGCAATGGTAGGTCAACATATAAAAACGCGTAGTTTCAAGGGAAATTGAATAGAATCAACCCATTCATTTTAATCTAACACTTCATAATTTTTTACTTTATCGGACAACAAATAACATATTATCTCAATAATCATCATCATCATCATGATCATCCAAGCCATAATCCTAAGAATTTGAATTCAACTAAATGCAACTAAACCAAGATATCGAATTGGGTTGTTAGCATGAACTTTTATAGGTCACTTGTTCTAATTTAAGGTAACTTGCTCATCTATTTTGCTAACACGAATGTCTTTGGCATGAATTGTATACCCGTTTTAGAAGGTCTACCCCTAGCTTTCCTTTCTATTCCCACATTAATACCCTCACTCTTTCTAACTGGTACTCTCACGGGTCTCCTTATTATATATCCAAACCACCATAAACGGTCCTCTCTCATTTGATCATCAATTGTCGTCACTTTCAACCTTCCATGGATCTCTTCATGTTTACTTACATCTTTCGATTAGTCCCACACATTTTTCTCACATGCACATATTTGTTATACTCATTTTTTGTTCCTTCTGTCTTTTAGTTGCCCAATGACCACTTTCACAATCAAACTGGTCCGACTATGGTCATGTATAAGTTTGCTTTCAACCTAAGAGTCGTACTGTGATAACATAAAGCTCTAAAAGCACTTCTCTACCATGCGTTCTGCTTGGGTATATCTTCAATTCCAGGCTTCCAACATTGCTTGTAAAATTGTCACAAATCACAAAAACGATCACCTATGCTAGCACCTCATTCCTAACTTAACTACAACAGAATTCACCACACTACTTATTGCATTCTAGATGTTTCATTTTTTATCTACTTGGCCAAAAACAACCGGACTCTAAAGTACATCTTCGTAGTTCTAATTTGTCATTTATATTATCAACGACACAAGACATGCGCCACCGATATTTGTGACCTTTCTTTGGTCTTCCAATATGTAAATGTGGCAAATAAGGATAGAAAAGAGCATCATAAACCTTTGAAGTCATTAACAGAAGAATATAGTGAAAATTACCCTTAGAAAGAACAAACTCGTTCTCTATTCAAATAAAAACCATAACTCCTAAATTCATATAGAATATGTATATATATGTAAACAGATTAAAAACCCTAACAATCAACTACTCCAAACCTAAAAAGGGAAAAAAAAAAAAAAAAACTTAGCAATAAGAGTCGAAATTACAATCAATCGAATTAATATTTTCACATACATAAAGGAAAAAGATAATTTATCGAAAAAACTATTGATAAGAATACCTCCAGAGAGCCCCTAGTTGAACAGAGAGGAGAGAGATATTGGGAGATGGACTATCTCGTCGCCTGTTCGAGTATCAAAAAATGCGTAAATTGCATACGCTCTCCCTGTACAATTTCCTAATTACAGGAACATCCTCATCGTCCTTTAAATGCTACAATATCTCCCCTCACTTCTATTATAAGAGCTTTTTTATACCTCCCTCTGTCTTATTTCAGATATTCTTTTACAAATTGTTAAAATTATTTTACTAATGACAAAATCATTAATCACACTTCCTTTATTAAAGAAGTATGATTTTTTTTTTCCTATCAAAATGAAGAAAAACAATCTAACATATCCGAGATATGTTTTTAAAAATTTTATATTTCATTATGAATAAATTTTTTTATGTAAAAAAGTTAATTTAAATATCAAAATATGATCAATTTTTATTTTAGAAGAGAAATAACTTTTGAGAATGTTAGATTTAAAAATTGAAAAAGGGAGTCGGATATGAATGCTCTAAATAAATAGAATAATGGCATTATTATTTAGGGAATAAATAGCTTGTTCCGAAGATTCGATGCGTGTCTTGCTGTAGAGTATTTTAATTAGTACAATTAAAGTAATTGTTTGTTTTTTTTCATACGTGACTATAAGATGAACATTCTTAGGAATCACCTTTCAGTGTTATTTCGTCAAAGTAAAGGGATAATTTCAATATAAGTCTCTAAACTATGGGCTAGATTCCAGCTCTATAATGACAATATTATATCTGAAATAATTCCCTAATAATAACGTCATTAGTCTATCTTTCCCTAAAATTACTATATCTGATATAATTCCCCAATAATAATAGTAAATTAATTATTTTTTTAAGACAATTCGTCACAAACAAAAGCGAATTTTAAGTAAATAATTTTTGAAATTCTTTTATATCAATTCACAGGCGAATTGTAAGTAAATAATTTTTCAAATTTTTTCATATCAATTCGCCACAAACAAAGGCGAATTGTAAGTAAATAATTTTTGAATTTTTTTTATATCAATTCGCCACACACAGAGACGAATTGTAAGTAAATATTTAAAATTTTTTTGAGGCAATTCACCATAAACAAAGGTGAATTATAAATAAATAGTTTTTAAAAAATTTTCATATCAATTCACCACACACAGTGGCAAATTGTAAGTAAATAATTTTTCAAATTTTTTTAAGAAAATTTTCCACAAACAAAAGCAAATTAATTGTAAATAATTTTTTATTTTTTTTAATATCAATTCGCCATGCGAATTGTCCTATGAATCGTATTATATAATTCGCCATAAACAATGACGAATTGATTCATTTTAAAAATTAAATAATTTGTCATTATTAATGGCTAAATATATATGTGGTTTAAAGGAATTAGCCAAACTATATGGCAAATTATATTAAGGTATAACATTTATGTAATTTTGGGAACAAATTGACCAATGATGTAAATTTTGGCCTCACCTCTCCTATTAGTGTAAAAAACCCAATTTTAATCCCTATGCTTTTGCCTATTGGAACATTACCAACATTTTTTTTGTATGGATAAAGGAATTTTAAAATACTCAGGTTATTATTTTTGTCTCTTTTGTAGTCCTGAGAGCATTTGCATCTCTATTTTCTATTCTTTACGTCAAATTATTTATCATATTTTCTATTATATTAAAATTCTACACATAAAAATATTATTTATTTAATTATATTTTAATAAAAAAATATATAAATTAATATTAATTAAATTATAATTTTGGACATGATGATTTTTTTCTATAAAGTGAAGAGCATTCTTAGAATAAAAAGTGTATGAAATACTTTAAAGAATAGTTAAATAAATATATATAAAAAATTCCGTTAATATTGCTACATCAAAATCTGAATGTACAATTTATGTCCTATGTAAAGAATCCCTGTCGTGCATGTCAACTAATGTCTCATTACATAAAAAAACATAAACCTGAGACATGACCCCTTTTAAATGCTCACAAATGGGTTATGCTTTAACTCATCAAATCTTTTGCATTTCATTTCCAAATTTTGCTTCCGCTTTCACTCTGGATTCTTATTATTTTTGAAATTACAAACCCGATATTCTTTCGCTCCTATTTCCACTCCAGCTCCTCGAACGAATCACTTCGGTTGGGCCGCAACAGGGCAGCATGGCACATTCCATTTTAATTAGGTACTAATTCTAAATGCAACTTTATTAATTGTAATTTCTAGGACATTCCAGAGTCCTCTGTTTTTATGGGATATTGAACTTTGCAAGTCTCTGTCTTCACACTCAAGCTTTATATCGTCCTTCCCTTCGTCACCACCAACTGACAAAGACTTTGGCTTATCCACATGTAGTTTGAATAACATGAATGGTTCTTGTCGTTTTCACAAATGCTTTATTTAGTCTCCATAGTTTTGATTGAAATACAATTCGTCTCTCAATTTTAGAAAAAATATAGAATTAGTACTCAAATTTTAAGAGCATTTGCACCATTCTTTCTAAAAGGTAGATTTCTCTGCTCTAGTTTCTCATTTGAGAGCTACTCGTAGAAAATATTCTTAATTGGCGTTTCTCTTTCTAGAAATCCTAAATAAAATTGCTATAGTAGATTTTTTATTGAGAAAATCTACTAGTTACAATTTTTTATATTAACATTTAAACTTTTTTCAACCAAAACTTTAAAAATTTTAGTAAATAGAGAAAATGTATTTTCATAATTTACTATATGATATATTATTATTTTAATATCTTGTAGAAGTTACATAGAAGAGAGTGAGCAATTTTTGAAATATTAATTTCTGCTAGAGAAGTGACTTTATAGAAACTCTAATTTTGAAAGCATATGAAAAAGATTTGCGTGAATTCTCTGAAAAAATTATATTTTTTATCATCCTAGTATTTTTTTTTTCAGATACTAAAAACATACTCAAATTTAGAAACAACAGAAACATGAATAATCAGAAAAGACTAATTTGCTTCTTAATGGATCGTGTGATTTTTTCTTCATCATTCTTTAAATATCCTGCCTTTAGAAGGGACTAATATTCTCGCATGTTGAAAATTTGGTGACTATAAATTTTGCAATTAAAGTTATGGAGACCAACTAGAACTGTTAGTGAAACTATGGGGACCAATACCATAATTAGACCCTATATATACATATCTATATATATATATATATATATATATGTATATATGAGAGTAGTATGTAAGTAATAACATTTTAAGCCTGCAATTTGTGTATTGCTGGAGGAGTAAAATGGATACTACTGGGAATGATAGTCATGATCTTATGTCTCTTCTTTCATCAGAGGATAGGGACTTTCTCATCCGCAATAACGGTGCTCAGGTATAATTATTAACTTAATAATTCACAAAAAGCTGATGAAAACCGATATTTTATTATTTTGTGTATTTTACGTTAGTGAAGCGAGCTACCGTGGTTATATTTTTTGTGTTTATATTAGTTGTAATTATTAATTCGATATTAATTAAGGATGTATGATCCATCGATTAAGTATTGATCGCTCATTAAGAATCAGTGTTCCATCCATCAAAGGCTTTGCAATTTTAATTTTTTTCTTGAATTTTCCTTTGTTTGCTAGGATTTGGATTTTGTTCACATGAATTTTGTCTTAAGAATTGGCACTTTTTGTTTTTAGCTTTTCAAACTTGAAAATTGTGTTCTGTATTTGATCTTTTCATCCCCTCCTATTTCCATAACTTGGATTAGAAATGAAGGGCTTGAGGTTTATAGTCTTCATATTTACTAGGTAAGAATTATGGGTTTGGTCCTTTAATTGATGGTGTGTTGATTGGAAGTCATGGTATTTAATTTATTATTTGAAGTTATAATATTTAAATGATCAAGTGATGTGTTGATTAGAAGTCATATTTTGGAGTTATTCGGTTGCACCTTCTGGGCAAAAAAAAAATGGTATATTTTGTATTTTAAGGAAAAGTTCAGCCTACGTGCATCTAACTTAAAATTTTTAATTTTTTCAGATGCAAAGAACATAAAAGAAAATTTTTTAAAATTAAATACAAATTAAAAGCTGAGCAGCTAAATACACATCAGTTCTTAAAGCAAAATAGCAGCAAAGCTTCACCTTAAAATCTATAACCAAACAAGACGTTACTAGTAAGAATTTTGGGTCTTATCCTCAATTGATCAAGGGTTGTGTGGATTTGGAGTCACAGTGTTTAATTTACCTCAGCTAGGTCGTAAAGTATCTGACAAAATTAGCTTTTCATTACCTTAATCTCATGAAAAATGCTATTACTTCAACTTTGCTGATGTGGCACTCTCCGTAGAATGTGATTGACGCATGTAGGTGACCATACATCCCTCAATATTCATAGTATGCGAACACTTTGTCTATAGCAATCTTTGTATACCCTAGGAGACAATTTTGTGTTTTGTCTATGTTAACTATGAAAATAGTTCCAGTATTTGATATTTTTTGGGATTCATTTTCCCCTTACCAGATGATAGTCTTGAGCCTTAAATAGTTAAGGTTTTGTTTAAATCCATCATTGGCTGTGTTTAATAATTCAAATCCTAGTAAACCCCCGTTGTTTTCAGGTGAAAATCGGCGATTTGGCTGGAAAAATAGTTGGCTTATATTTCTCAGGTTCATGGTGTGGTCCATGCCGTCGCTTCACCCCAGAATTGGTAGAAACATACGAAAAATTGTCTTCGAATGGGGATTTTGAAGTAGTTTTCATCTCATCAGATAGAATCGATGAAGCATTCGATGCCTACTTCACCAAAATGCCGTGGCTTGCTATTCCATATTCTGATTTAGAAAAAACGGAAACAACTTAAGGAATTGTTTCAAGTTAGGGGCATTCCTCATCTTGTGATCATTGATGGCGATGGGAAAGTTTTGAGTCATGAAGGAAATACGATGATAAAGGAATTTGGCTCAGAAGCTTACCCGTTTACCTCCGAAAGAGTAGATGCTTTGAGAATGGAAGAAGCTGCTGCAATGAAGGACCAATCTTTGAGTTCGATCTTGGTTTCTTGTTCTCGTGACTTTGTGATTTCAAACAATGGGAATAAGGTAGTCTTTTTAAAGTCTCTTTCTTGTTAATATGCTTTGAATTCAGGTTTAATATTTTTCTTTGGCAAATCACATTTTTGCCTCCTTTGGGATGATTGGCTAACAAATTTATGCTATATCTCATTAAAATTTTGAGTGTTTTGTACTTTTCACAATGTTCTCCGTTGACATTTATGATGTTTATAATGATGAAACATGATGATGGTGGATGTTGGGAACAAGAACTAAAAGGCCTTGGTTTAGTGACCAAGTGAGAAAACATGTACGTTTGGATGAGGAAAAAGTGTTAACTCACTCATCATCTTTCTTATTGTGCTTATTACCAATGAATTTTACATGTACAGGTTCCTATTTCGGAGCTTGAAGGGACAATGGTTGGCCTGTATTTTGCCATAAACTCTCATAGAGGGTCCTCTGATTTTACTCCCAAGCTCGTGGACTTATACCGAAAAGTGAAGGATAAAGGGGAAAGTTTTGAAATCGTGTACGTACCTCTTGATAGTGAACAAGAGTCTTTCGAACACGGATTTTGTACTATGCCTTGGTTGTCTTTGCCTTTCAATGACAAGATCTGTGAGAAGCTAGCTCGAAGATTTGAGATTGGGGGCATTCCAACATTGGTAATAATAGGTCCTGATGGGAAAACTCTTGCTCCGAATGTGACGGATTTGGTTGAAGAACATGGGTTTGAGGCATACCCTTTTACACCGGAGACGCTGGCGAAGCTTGCTGAGATTGAGAAGGCGAAATTTGAAGGCCAAACTTTGGAATCAGTTTTGGTTTCAGGGGAGAACGATTTCGTGATTGATAAAAGTGGTTCCAAGGTATGAACTTTATTGAGTTTGTAGCCTTAGTTCAATTAGTCTTTGTGCATTATTGAGCTCATCCAAGTAAGATGAACTGAGAACATTATCAAAAGTACAAACGCAAACGTTTAATGAGGCAGACTTGTGTACGAGATAAGCGTTTGAGTATTTCTAAGTGGCATCTAATTATTATTATTGCAATTGTTCTGCAAGACATATTAGGATGAACATTCTGTTATTTGTTTCAGTTTTATGCCCTTTGGAAGTACTCTGAACTATGAGTCCCTACCTGACTATTTCACCCTGAAATAAGGAACCAACCTGTCCTGGGTGGGGGACGGGACTATTAGTCATGAGTCCAATCTCTGTTGTTAGGACAAGTATATCCAATTAAACAATTTATACTGGAACTGGTAGTCCAATTCGTGACAATTTAGTCTGTTAAAACAAATGCCCCAGTATGTCTAAGGTAGACCTAGGATGGACCAATCATGTTCTACCATCAATACCAATCCTAAAAGATTTGGCGAATTACCGTAACGGCTCAATTGGCAGGTCTCATTTTTTGGCTAGAAAACATAATATAAATTATAGGCTATTTAACCGAGATTACGTATTTCTTTGTTTTATTTTATTATTGCATTAACATGCCTTGTTTTCCTTTAACTAGGTGCAAGTCTCTGAACTTGTTGGGAAAAACATTCTCCTCTACTTCTCAGCGGAGTGGTGCCCTCCATGTCGTGCTTTCTTACCCAAATTAATCTCAATGTACCACGAGATCAAGGCCCAGGACACTGAATTTGAGGTCATTTTCGTCTCGAGCGATCGCAACCAAGCCTCGTTTGATAAGTTCTTCGCGACCATGCCATGGTTAGCCCTCCCTTTAGGTGACGAGCGAAAACCATTTCTCCAACGCCGTTTCAAGATCAAAGGTATTGCCAAAAGTTATATTAAAAGTAGAGGAAAGAAGAACAAGAAGAACACAAGCTTTTTGCGGTTCAACTATATCAAACATTACTACATTGAAATCCTCACAACTCTCCTCAAATAAAATAAAATAAAATTTGAATTACCAAAAGAAATTAGTCTGATTTATTGGCTGAATCTTTTATATATTTAACAGGCATTCCTGCAGTCGTGGCCATTTCTCCTAGCGGTAAAACAGTAACTACGCAAGCGAGGCAATATATGCAGACACACGGGGCCCGAGCTTACCCGTTCACGGAGGATCGGTTGAAGAGATTGGAAGAGGAGTTGGAAGAAGAGGCGAAAGGGTGGCCCGATAAGATTAAGCACGAAGTGCACCCTGAGCATGAGTTGGTTAAGACTCGAAGGACGGGGTACGGGTGTGATTTGTGTAGGGAAATGGGGCATGGCTGGTCTTTTTACTGTAAGAAGTGTGATTTTGATCTTCACCCAAAGTGTGCTATAAAGGAAGAGGAAAAGGAGGGGTGGGTATGTGAGGGAGATGTTTGCAGGAAATCGTGATTAGAAAATGCGTACTTGGCTCGTGTTTTTGTTGTTTGTTTTTCGATGTTGAGTTTTTGTTCTTGTTTACTTGGCAAGAAAAACTTTAATAAGTGTTTCCAGAGTTAATGATTTTCGAGTAAATTAAGTGTACTGTGAATGCTACGAATTGTGTATCAAGTCTTGACTAATATTTTTATGATGTGTTTTTTGGCTGAACTCTTGCTTACAGTGATTATGGACTTGTTTTGTTGCATCTTTTAGCTCGAACTCTTTTTTTTTTTTTGCTTAAAAATTATATTGTTTAATTTTTTTTATTGAGTTTTTTCTGTTGTTTTGACTTGAAATAGTTTCAAATTTTAAGTTGGATGGAATAAGCCCGCTGAAGTCCATGGAAAGATCCTTAATTTATTTACATTGACTTGAAATAGGGGCAAATGTATCGTGATAGCAAAGAGGTTCGGTATAGCGTTTGGCAACCAAACAAGATTTGTGACGCTTCAAACTCTGCCTTTAAAGTTTAGTTTAAAAACATTATTTACATTGGCAGATCTTTTCACAGGATAAGAGCAACATTTTTTTTCCTATGGTAGAAAATTTGGAAATGAACATGCTCAACGCTTCAAGAACAAGAGGAGGGGTCAAAAATATTCGAAACCACGTTAGGAGAAAAAAAAAATTAAAAAAACCCATAAAAGATGCAATTACCTAGAACGAGCTGTTGGAAGTTAATGGGCTAGAGTGGGGCATTCTTAATCTTTCAAGTGAGGCGGTGGGCGAGTGGTTCGAAAGGCCAAGGGTTAGGGGACGGGTTGCGGGCTCGGTCATGGATGACAAGTTTTGGTGCGAGTTGTTGAGTTTGGGTGGAAGGAATATTTCGGGATAGGGTGTGTGTCAAGGGTTTGTATAGTGTTGAGGTTCACAAAAAAGGACTAGTTCTGTTGGTTTATAGATGGAATTGGAAATTTATTTTTTGGGGCTTGGCTATGCAATTGGTTAATGGGGTGAAAAATAATAATTTGGCTTGAGTTGAAACTAGCAGAAAGTGAAGGAGAGGTTGAGTCATGATATACGAATTATATAATTTCCAATAGGGTGATGAAAGACCGGGTATTGCGATGGGTTGGGGTTTGATGGTGGTGGGTAATAGTGTGGACAAACAGAAAAATGGTTTCAAAACATGTTACATATCTTGTGCCAACACAATATCCACACTCTTCACAATATACACAAATATGATGTACAATTTCTCAATATTTATGCACAAGGTAGCAACGCAAACATAACACTTATTTATTTATGCATAATCCAACACACAATCACCCAATTATATGCATTATGCAAGACACCCAATTGTTTCATTTAATAAATTATATCGTCAACATATTAATGATATTATTTATTAAATGAAAATACAAAAAATTTACCCGCAATTTCCGAGACGTTACATATAGTCATCAATGTTTAAACTGAAAAAATCATTATGTAGGTTATAATTAATATATTAAAAGATGTAGTATACTTTGAAAGAAACTAAGCGACTAAACTGTGCAATTTGTAAAACAAAAAGTAAGGTGATTCTTCACTATTGTATGTATTCGTTTTTTAATTTTTGCTGGTTAGATGTCTA
>MKEJ01015262.1:0-15262 GCA_001753735.1 Embelia ribes
ATTTATTCATTCTTTCAATTCTTACTTTAGTTTACTTAGTTGCTAACTCTTGTTGATTCTAAATATTGCCATCAATTTAGGTTAATGAATTAAAGGACAAATTACCCCTGGTTCTAATCGTTTTATGGTATAATTATTATTTTTTCTCCTGATTTTATGGAAAATATTATTTTTGTGCTGATATATCATTTTTTTTCTTAATTTCAATATTTACTGGAGCCGTCTAATTTATTCATTCTTTCAATTCTTATTTTAGTTTATTTAGTTGCTAATTCTTGTTGATTCTAAATATTGCTATCAGTTTAAGTTAATGAATTACACGATGATAATCATGTTTTCTACAATTATTGTAATTACTATTAATTTTGTTATATTAGGCTAATTAGTCTTACCCTGTGGGGAAGAAGCTAGATTGACCAATCTTTTAGGGACTACTAGTACATGTATAAGTGTTTTACATGTGATTTATAAATTTACTTCTTGTAATTTTTTTTAAATTGTCACTTTAGAGATTTTTTTTAATTTCTTTTTAAGTGTCCATTTAGAAAACTAATATAGTATTCGTTATTTTTTTTCTTATTTCACCCCTATTAATGTATTAGAGTGATATGTTTTGAGTATTTAATGAAAGATAGTAAAGTAAAATATTATTTTTTTTAAAAAAACTAATACCAATTAATGATTTTCTTAATTCTGTGTTCTAACCTAAAATGATAATTAAAATATAATGGAGAGAATACTATTTAACAAAATATTGCATATTAACATAAGAGCAAAAACTAAAATTATTTTGAATAATTTTTAATAAAAATAGAAGTGATTTAATTATCATTTATCGAAATTGTAAGTTTGCATGATATAGAAATTTCGAAGTATCCCATGAACTCATGTCACTAATTTGTAATATTGAGAATTAATATAATATTAAAGTATTTTGTTAAGTTTGGGATATATGTGAGTAATTATAAGTTATAAACGGGATGAAGAGTAATTTTGTTTTTGTTATAATATTGTTTTCGTTTTTGTATATCTAAAAAAATTGCAAGTTAAAATTAATTAATTTATAATTTTAAGTATGATGACTTTTGTTGCAAAGAAACAAGATGAAGAGTAAATTTGGAATAAAAAATATATGAAACATTTTACGGAGTTGATACTTTTTATATAGTAATTAGATTGGTGGACAAAACTTGATAAACGTAAAACTCTTATGCAATAATTATATTGTGGTGGAGAGACTCTCTAATTAAAGAGAGATAGAAATAGAGGTTTAAAGTACTGAATTTTTCAATTAGCTAAGTTAGTTAATTGTTTAGCAGTATTTTTGTTCAATTGTTCTTAATTAATTTACCAAACTCTCTGAAACGAGAAACTCTAGTATTTATGAATAATTTCGTAAATAATTACTGAAATTGAAACTATTTAAAATGATTAAATCTTTTTTTTCTTATATCAGTACCAATCCATTGATTTGATATTTTACTGATAAAACTTAATTCATTTTTAATGGCTTACCAATTCCTTAGGGATCTATTTTACATGGGGGTTGTCCGACTCAACAAGTATGGTATTGGATTGGGAGGTAAAATATAAATCATATAAATAGAATTTTATAATAAAAATTTGTAAGAATATTTTTGTAATTGTATATAAAAAATTATATTTCCGTAGTCTGCAACGTGTCTCTAATCCGAAAAACAGTTTTGATTTTTTGACTGCACTTTCTTCGTTGTTTGCTGGTACTCCTAATAGTACATAAATATAAAGTTAATTACAAGAATGGTCCCCTATAGTTTCAATAAAGTTCTATTTGGTCCCTACATTTCAATTGCTACAATAATATTATATGAATTTATCCAAGTATGGTTTAATTTGGATTATATCAGTCTTTTTAAAATCACATAATGTTGTCCTCGTCTCCAACTTCAATCATTGTACTACATTGACTATTAGGAAAGAGGTGGTGTACAAACTGGTACACAAACGGTTTTATAGATGCATGACACGTATTTATTATGCTTTTAGGGACCAATATTTATCCAAAATACATATATGTCAAACCCTTTTTGTACCAATGTTAATCCAACCTGACTTTGTTAAAAAATTGGGGATCTAATGCATTACTTTTCAATAGCTTGGGAACATTTAGCATGTCCATGGAAGCTATAGGGTCCAAATTGAATTTCATCCATACTTTTGGGGGTCATTAGTATAAATCATTTAAAATAAACAATTAACATTAATAATACAATACTCAAAATCTTTGCGTCCAGATAAAATATTCAACATCTTTGCGTCCTGATAAAGGAAATATTTTGGTGGAGTAGTGTCTGAATAAAAAAAAAATCATGGTGAGTTTTTTTGTAATCACTATGAACGTGACATTACAAGAAAAAACATATATTGTAGTGAGATCAAATTTTAGGTCACCGAAGCACAAAGTGGAAACGGAATCGGAAGTGGGAGCGAGAGCGTGAGAGCACTCGATACTCAAAACTCTGAATTCGAGAGTACCTAATATTTAATTATTTTAATTTATTAAGGTCAAATAAAACAAATGACTTTGATATATAATTTATACGTTATTCATTTTTATAATTGCAAGTTTATTATTTTTCATAGTCGCTGAATACATAAAAAAAATAAAAAATTAACATTTTTATAAAAAAAAAATGAATTACAATTATTTATCTAGAATATCCACATTTAGAAAATTTTATTAATTTTTTTCATGTATGAATTTAACTGTAATTGCTTACAATTTTGTTACCACAAAATTATTACTAGTATAACATCATTTTGAGGTAGATTTTCACAATATTTTGGTAACATATATAAAATGAAAGGAAAAAATTTCTATAAAATTAAAGCCTATTATGCATGTTGCTACTTACGTCAGATGTCACGCCCACAAAATAGAATATTTGCGTAGCTTCTTCTTTCAAAATTTACCCATACATCACGATTTGCGACCTACCTTCTTCCTCGCTACCCAGTTAAATATTATTTTATATACATAAAATTAATATAAATAGATATAATTTTTTAAAAAATATTATCATCTTATAAATCTTACTAAACGACCTTTTATAAGTTATAAATAACTTTAAAAAAAATACAAAAAAATATCATACAAAAAATTAATTATCAAAATTAATTAAAATTAATATAATACAAAAAATAACATAATATACACAATTCGCCTATTTCGCTAGTTATATTATAGTGTAAGTCAAACTTGTAATATTGCACCTTGATAAGAAAAAACAAAACAAAAAGGTGTAATTTCATGATTGGTTGGCAAGTGTCACATACCCTTAATCTTTTCCATTTAAAGGCACATTGTCTTGCTTGCTTTTTGGTTCCACCACTCTTCAAAATTTCTCTCCCTAAAATCTGCTTCTTCTTTAATTTACATTTTTCAAAACTCATTTCTCCAAACATGCCGGCAGCAGTTTTTATGGCCGGACACGGTAACCGGAAGAAATATCCCGGCAACCTCACTTCTTACGTTGCTATCACGTGTATGGTTTCGGCCATGGGCGGTCTCATTTTTGGTTATGATATTGGTATTTCAGATATATATATCTACATATAAATACCATATACAATCTCATTTCATAGATCTCATTTGCATATATATGTTGACCTATCCCTTTACTGTCTTACTAAAATGTCCCTTTATGTTCTGTTGGTACTGGTGGAAAATAATTTTTTAAGGAAAATATTTTTTCATACTTTTTGACTATTTTGTAGCAATATTAAATTTTTTACAGAAAATCGTCCTAGGAAATATTAGTGGCAAAATTTTTTAATCGAGAATATATTCTTTGAAATATTTGGAGGAGTTATTTTTCTCCATCTCTTTTTACTATTTTAGGAAAATATTTTTTGAAAATTTGTTATTCCATCAAACATTCATCCGTAATATTTCCCCTTTTGGAAAAATAAATTTTTCACCCATTTCCACCAAAACAAATAGGGTGTTAATAATCTTGTTCAAAAACAAAAATATTTTTTTCTTTGAAATATCTGTCCTGTTAAAGTTGACTTTTTTTTTTTTTTAAAAAAAAACTAACAACTAGAGTGCTATCAAACAGGCCCTGATTTTGCTAGGACTAACAATTTTGCGTATGCATGTAAAGGTGGAGTGACATCGATGGACCCATTTCTTGAGAAATTCTTCCCGTCAGTGTACAGAAAATAACATGCAGACAGCGGGACAAACCAATACTGCAAGTTCGATAGCCAAACGCTAACCATGTTCACGTCGTCTCTGCACTTAGCCGCTCTCCTTTCCTCTCTGGTGGCTTCTACTGTGAGTAGAAAGCTCGGAAGGAAGCTCTCTATGCTGCTCGGAGGCCTGCTCTTTCTCACTGGAGCTCTGATCAACGGCTTTGCTCTGAAGGTTTGGATGCTTATCGTCGGCCGTGTACTCCTAGGTTTCGGCATTGGCTTTGCGAATCAGGTAAAAAATTCTCTCCACCTTGTTTTTGTGTTGGGTAAATTAGTTTATTCCTTTGGGGGCTTTTTCGGGTTGTTAACATATATCACACAGAGGGAATTAAATAGTATAATTAATTACTTAAATTAAACTCATTTCCTTTCTATTATTGGATTTATGCTTGCACGAGTCGAACATGATATTATAGCCAAACTGGACTTATTTAATAATTTTTTACTGATTTGACCCTAACAGCTTATATGTACTTATGGGCTCTCAGATTTGACACTTCCATAAGTAAGAGACAGTGTTAAAAACTCTCTCTATTCAAAATTAATTGGATAGTTTGACTTAACATATAGTTTTTGCAATTTCAAATTTAAATTTTCAAATGGAGATGAATTACCTTAATTGTCCCTATTGATAGTTAACTTGACATTAATACTTAGTAATTTGATAGGGCAATTATAGTAATTCACTTTATATTGTGATGATTGTAATTTTCCAAAATAGAAGTAGGCAATTATTTTTGGAAGTTCTAATTTCGAAATATGACTAATTATTTGTGAACGGGGAGAGAATTATTCAACATCAACTAATAATAAGTTTACACTCTCCCTTTGTAAACCGATTTAAGAGTGTATTTTATTTGTATAATTGTTGCAATTATAAATTTAATATCTATTTTGTTCCGTAGTTAAATTATTTATATTTCCCATATTAATTTACCGTTGCTTTTGTCAAACAAAATGGAACTTGTAGGTTTATTTTATTTTCTTATGTGTTTAACGTAGGAAAAGCAAACATAATTAATTATTTTTAATTGCAGTCCACTCCACCGAACGTATCAGAGATGTCTCCATAAGAAAAGCATTTTAAAATGACATAATATAATGTATTGAATAATATAAAATAAAATTTATTCCTACCGTTCAACGTTTGTCATGCCACGCATTTTATAACTATGATTAAAATAGAAATATATTTGACTATTTTCATTTGTCTATTATTTTTTACAGTCCGTGATACGGTACTTGTCCGAGATGGCCCCGTACAAGTACCGTGCCGCACTCAACATTGGCTTTCAACTATCAATCACAATCGGTATGTTAGTAGCCGAGGTATCGAACTACTTCTTCGCGAAAATCAAGGGCGGGTGGGGATGGAGATTGAGCTTAGGGGGCGCTTTAGTCCCCGCCCTAATCATCACCGTGGGTTTTTTATTCCTCCCCGAGACACCCAACTCGATGATCGAGGGTGTAAATCGCGACAAGGCCAACTCAAGCAAATCCGAGGTNNATTTTTCAGGGTGATAATCATGTTTACATTATTTCAAGTACATAGTTCACTGTAATTTATTACAATTTTCAATTTTAGGTTCATGTTTCTAAAAAAGTGATATCATGTAAACATGCTTATCAATATATTTTGCTCGCCGGGAACTTGACTAGAAATGCTAAGAGTTTGGTAATTTATAGACAAGCCGAACCAAGTCGGATTAAATTAATTAAGCTCAAGTTTCATTTAAATTACTGCTTGGTTTTTAAAATTGAAAATTATGTGCTCTGCTGGTCTTGTTACGAAGAATATTTATTCGTGTCATGATGTCAATTGGAGTCACTTGATAATATTATATAAACTACCCATAGCCAAAACAAATTCATTTTTTCATACAACAAATATGTAATTTTTCCATAATGCTAAATTATATACAAATGCAAAGGGGTGGAATATAGATCTTATATGTAGGCTGATATATATATATATATATGTCATGTGAAGAGAGGATATGCACATTGGATGGGCCTGAGCTACAGATAGGAAAAGCCTATAGCAACCATAAATGATGCAGTGTCTCACCCTTCATGCGATGGTGATTTGAGTTGAAAATAAATCAGATCATTTCGAGAGCGGCTCGAGAATGGCTCGTTATATGGCTCGATTCAGGTTCGACTCATTTGATAAAAGAGCTGAGTAAGAACCAAATTTTAGAACTCGTTTATTAAATGCGTCGAGCTTGGCAAAGCTGGGCTCGTTAGCTTAACAGCTTGACTCGTTTATATATATATATATATATATATCTATATAGATGCATGTGTGTGTATCTCATTTCCTATGTTCTCACTATTGTTTGAGTGTTTTTGTTCCGATTCCTGTGCAATGGATAATTAATTTACTCATCATTTATATGCTATTTTCAGAACTAGGATTATCAATTTATTAGGTTTACTATCGGAGAAAAACATTGAAACATAGATATGTGTTCATAATTATTCACCAGAATAAGCCCTTTTTTGCACTAATTACCAAAAGGAGAGAGCTTTTATACAAATTTGGTATATATCGCCACTTATATGCGGAAAACTAAGAGAAAGTATGACATAAAAATGATTTGAACAATTGATCTCATTCTTGGTTGGCATCATATGATTGTTGGTTTGTAAAAATTCCATACATATACCAGTGGGTATAGAAAATGTGTCCTTATCAAAATAAGCATCTTTTTGAAGTCACCCTTGGATGGTGTGCTTGTTTGGAACTTGCCAAAGCCAGGTCAATTGTCTTTTTCTTTTTTGGAAAAATAAAATTTAAGTTTTTGTATTGAAACCCCTTTTTGAAATGGCAAGTGTGCGATGAAATGGTGGCAAGTATAGGTGCTAAAGTTGCTGTCCAAGTTTGTGATTGTGTAAATAAAGGCTTATTTTTGTAATTGATTTCAAAACTAACTTATTTTAGCAAATTGTTTTAAAAAAGGCTTATATTTTGTGTTTTTGAAAATTTATTTACTATGGATGTCTATTGATAGAGCACGTTGGAGCTTGGTGGGTATTTCTTTTTCTTGAATGTGAGCTCTTGTTAGCGTTGCCTTTTGTGGAAAGTCTGCATGGCCTGATAAAAGAACGTATTTTGAATAGAAAGATCTGAGCGTCATTTTTAAGGGAGTAACAGTAGAAGTTTGTTGGGGCATTGTTGGATTGTGAATAGGAGAGGACCTTGGTGGTTTTGTTTTTGTATGTGAGGTCATGTGTAATGGTACATGTGTGAAGAGGGAGACATTCCCAGTAAAGTGTGTTTTGAATAGAGCTGGAAATAGCTGAGTGTCATTTCCCATGGGGCAGTTGTAAGTTTAACGTTTCTTTATGGGGGAGGCGTTGTTAGGCTCATGAAATGGGAATAGTTGAGCTTGCGAGTATATTGAGCTTCAATTTATGGTGGCCAGAGTTCCATAACGAAAGTTTGGATGAGGAAAACGCTTATGTCGAACTGCTTTCACTGGATGGTTTTTGAGTAAACAAATAAAAACTTATCAGATTTGGGACCGGAAGGGAACCTTAATAACCTGGAATGGTGGAAAACTCGTTGCAAACTCGCCTTATAGCTAGACTAAATTGTTTCCGTTATTATTATGTTTATTGAGACCCAGAAAATAGAGAAAGAAGACAAAAATTCAATAGTTATCAACAAAAGCCATTCACACGAACTTTCATCAATTTCCATTTTCGAGTTTATTTTAGCCTTGTTAATGTTTATCACCATGAATATCATTTAGGGCGTAGGAAAATTATGTTTCTCTTCAAGTTTCTGGTTCGGTTTTAGCTACACTATATTTTGCATTAACCTATTATGTTGGGGTATGTAGTTTTGCTAGCTTTATGACTTTTTTAAGGGGCATGTGTGCAGGGGTCTCGGAGCTTCAAAAGCTTCAGGCAGACTGTCAAAAGATTAGAAGAAGCCTCCGTTTCTTGTCGGGGCTCCGAGAGAGCTCAGCTGTTGAAGAGATGGTTGCACGTGCTTAAAGAATATGAGAAACAGGATAGTGTTCCTGTTGAGGATAAAGAAAAGATGCCAGACCTGCCTCATTCTTCTGAAGAATCAAAAGATAGCTTGAGAAAACCTCATTTGGTAGTGTACTTTTTATTTTGTGAAAATACACGTTCATCTTGTCAGGTTGTTATTGCTGATAATACTACTGGTTTTGTCCCATATTTTTCTTCTTCCAATTTAATCCATTTGCATAACTTCTTAAGTTGCTTATTGGCTCTTGGTTTGCCATATGCCATCACTTTTCCATGATGATCTTAATTTGATATCTCTTGCATGGAAATTTTGGGGTCTGAATATGATTACTGTAGGCGTTGCAAGATGGTGATGGCTCTCTTAGTAGAGTCATTATCTATGCGGATGTGTTGAATTTACATTTGTTGGAGTTGGATTTTTGGGTTATGAGCCTGTTTGCAGCCTTCCTACCATAAGCTAAGTAGAAGTTGTATGTGCGGGACACAGATTCATCACATAACTAAATTGACTTACACCTAGAACTTTGGAATTGCCTGTTTCTGACATTTGCTTATCTTGTGTAGGTTCTGTATTACGACCCAGATTTGGGAGGTGAACCCATGAATTTTCTGGAAGTGTTTCTGTACAGCCAAGCTTTGGAGGGAGTTACAATTTCGATGGTATGCGACACTTGTGAATTTGTCTTCCCTATTCGTGTTTGTTATTGGATGAGGAGAAGCTTGATTCTCACATGCCATTGCTTAACTCGTGTTATTTTCCATGCAAATGTAAAACCCATATTTCATTTTTTTTTCCTGTCAAGTTTCTTGCGGTTTGTGAGCGTGCTGCAATATTTTTAGTGCTACTGTGTACATCCGGACTTGTAATGTCCAAACATCTAAGCCTGTGGGAAAATATTTAAGTACCTCTATTTTATTTGCCATTTATAGAACTTATTGCATGCATGTGAAGAGGTTTTGGCTCTGTTCTGCTTGGTTAGTCATATATAGCTAGGACTATTGTACTTCATCTACCTTTTAACTGATATTACAATCAAGACTATGATGAGCCCATTATTCTTATGAATGGTAATTAGCGCATGTTTAACTCTTTATCTGTTGTTCAGATTCTTGAAGCGCCAAACGAAGAGGAAGTCTCGTTGCTCTTGGAACTGTTTGGGTAAGGGTCTATACTGTTTTTAATTTTGGCTTGTTAATGTTTCTTCCTAACCGAAGTTCATGGAACATGTTTTGCTTTAAGTTATTGTATATGTTGAATTTCAAAAGTTGGTGCCTGCTTTACCTGTGCAGGCTTTGTCTGACTGGGGGGAAGGAAATTCATAATGCTATTGTGAGCAGTATACAGGATCTTGCAAAAGCTTTTTCGAGCTACCAGGATGAAGTATTAGTAAGGGCTTGTTTTTAGCCTTGTAAATTTACCTATTAAAATAATGTAACGATTGTTCCAAACAAAATTAACACATTTCATCTTAAAGGCTGCAGCGTAGTAGAACTATTTGAAATGTCCAATCAGGATTAGGAAATAAAAGTTAATATTTTCATTGTCTCTATTAGTTTGGTTTTCATGGTAACTAAATGTATTTTAAAATGAATGTTCACCCTCAAGAATCAGCTTTCACTTTTTACAAGGCATGGGTTTTCTTTCTATCTACTTACATGGTCTCTCGTTATCAAACAAGTTGAAAATTGGAGGCATGTTTTAACTAACACACTGACATTAGACGATTACCATTTCTCTTGCGAATTCTATGCACAGACAGTTCTCTTTTTCTTTTCTGTGTTTAAATTTGAGTTTTGGAATCAATTTTTTGCAATCACTTTCAGATTGTAAGTCATCAATATTTGTGGCACTGAAAATTGGCTAATAGACCGATTGGCACTTTTGTTTGCCAGGTGAAGAGGGAGGAACTGCTTCAGTTTGCACAAGGTGCCATCACAGGGTTGAAGATCAATGCTGAGTTTAGAAGGTAACCACAAAACATTATACTTTGTCCTCCTTCAATAGATAGCTCATGCTTCGTGGAGTGGATCATTTGAGTTTTCCTATTTGTTGGATGCATAAAATGTCTGTGCCTTTAGTTCTAAATATATTACTATCAATTCAATTGAGTCTACCTTGGATTGATTGGTGGATAAGTAATGACATACTGTAATTATAGATACGGGGTTATTTTGGGTAGGAAGGAAGTTGGAATGCATTAGTGAAAGAAACAAGTAGCAGATACGTTGCAATCATCAGAGTTGTGGTCATTTTGTGTAAACCCGAAGATGCTGATAGTTTTCTACTTCATCGTGCCTGCTTTTTTCATACAGGACAGATGCTGAAGCACACTCATTAAAGAAAAAACTTGAGGAAATGACGTCATCTACTGATCTTGTCGGTGAAAGTCATGGTGCATCTTCTAAAGAAACAACAGCTGCGTCGGTGGAGGTGATCCGGCTCACGTGGCCTTGTGTTTTATCTTTCTAATTATGTGGTGGTTGATCACGTACAGTGACGAGTCAAAGGTTAAACATATTTTAAATTGTTTTAGCTAGAACAAATTTTGGTGCCCTGGCAAGTGATGATTATTGCTGGTAGTAACTGCCAACTACTTTGTGGTGATTCTCCTCATCAAGAAAAAAAAATTGGTGTAATGTGAAGAAAGAGTAACAATTTTTTTTTCTTTCTTTCACCTGCATTATGCTCTGAATTTTGGGAGCGCAAGTTCTGCATGCTTACTTCTGAGGCAGTAGAGTAGCTAGAATTGGTTGTTTGAGCATTTTCAGTTTCCCTTAGTTATAAAATTGGTGTTGGCAAATTGGTGCAAGTTCTGAAAATCTATTTACGTTGGGTGTGGAATTCTGCATAATTTTCTTCTCATGCTTGTTATTTCTGTGAGAATTGTTTTCACCTACTTATCAATGTGGCATATAAAGCAACAATGTAACTGCTTTAGGTGCCACTCACAAGACATGAGCCTGATTCTATGCAGCAACTCTATTAGCAAATTAAGCTTAAGGTAGCTGATCAAGTATTTTTATCGAATTGTTTGTTTGAGGTTCAAATCTCTTTTAAGTTCGATTTAATTACAAAATGTTTTCTTGTAAAATATCGGTTTATGCCGTATAGACATACTGCTTTGGGTGCGTCTTTCATGAAGATTGATGGGCTACAGTACTTGCCATTTTATTTCTTCTGCAGTCTCTGAGAGAGGATCTTTCCCGTATTCGAAATTGTTCTAGATTAGAAGGTCTTTTGCTCAAGAAGAAAGCGCTGAACAGTGGGGACTCTCCTGAGGCCCATGCTCAAAAGGTATCTTTTCTTTTATTACTCATAGGATTTTGGTGGAAGTAAACATTAGTTAGTAGATGATGGGACATTTGTCCTTGTGCTTGTTAGTTTTAGTCTCCAAAGGGAACTCGCTTTAACAGGAGCAAAGGCTTACTCAACCTTATCTGTACTCACTTTCCCCATTCATGCGAAAGCATGGTGCAATTTTTTTCTATTATGCTTTCACCTGAGAAATACTTATTCCAGTAGAATTTTATGTGTCCACATATAGTATACAACTTCATGAATATATTCCTGTTATTTTGCTACTCTGTTTTTGCAAAACAACGTAGTACGGCTGTTCTCTCTGTCTTTACTTTTAAATGATCAGGAATCACTACAATGTAAGCGCGGAAGTCTGTCGGTGTGGCACCTACCTTGCTTTATGCTCACCAAGTTCCTTATAAAGCTGTTAAAGCATACTTACTTGATTTCTCTTCATGAACTGTGCAGATTGATAAGTTGAAAGTCCTATCCGAATCCTTAGCAAATTCCACTGCAAAAGCTGAGAAGCGCATATTGGATCACAGGTATGAAATTTTATACGTGCCATATTAGTTTTGAGGGTGGCATTTATATAGCAGGTTGTTAGGTGCTATATTGCTTTCTGCTTAACAAGTGTTTCTTCCTTGCACTACTATTTAGTACACCTTAAAATCTCGGATCCTTCCCTTGGATGATTGCCCGCTCTGTTCTTGATTATCTGTTGCCAGCGCCATGTTGATAAACTCAAGACATTAAAACTTTGTCAATGTACTATTTTGTATGCTGTTTCTGTCAGGTCTCAGAAGGAGGATGCATTAAAATTTAGGGTGACCAAAGCAAATGAAGTGGGTGAAATAGAGAAGGTAGTATATGATTGCATTAACCCTTGTCTTTTTGCTAATTCAATATCCCATTACACATTGATTTTTCCAGTTCAATATCCAAATACACATGATTTTAGAATTGAAATTAGTGCATCCTAAGACTGAAATTCATATGAAAATAAAACAATCATTGATCATTTTATGTTAGACTTAACACTCTCTAGACTTATGGGCTCAACCTTCCTTTCCCATTTTCGGACTTTATTTTCTTCGAGTATTGATCTCCTCTTTTGCGCACTGGGCATGCATGAATCCCGTGTGGCACAGGGTAATTGCTCAGTGATGAATCTGCATCCTTGATTTATCCGATTTCCTAACAAAATTTTCCAATCCGCGAGTTTGTGTTGGTTCAACCCATACTGCGAGTTGGTTAAAAAAATTCAATCCTACTGCATAAGATTGCAGTTTCAGAAAATCTTTACTCCAAACTTTTGTGCTGTATAAATGATTGCAGTTTCAGAACATGATAGAAACTTTCTGTTTGGCATTTCATATATTTATGAGATAAACATGTTATTCATTTCTGTTTTTAACATTCAGGAATTAGCTTTGGAGATTTCAACACTCGAGAATCAAAGAGATAAACTTGAAGCTGAGTTGAAAAAGGTTCAACCATCACTTCTCTCTCTTACACTCATGCATCATCTTTTGAAGTGAAGAGTACACTAATTGCTGTTGATTCTTGGAATTGAAAGATGTGAGCTGCTCTTTGGTGTTTTCGCTTGCACCATTATCAATGGTTTTTATCAAAATTTTTCTTGGGGGACTTGCGTTGTAGTTTACTTCTTTCCCAATCATAGGTCAATAGATTCAATACTACTTAAGGGCCAGTCCGTCTTTGTCCTATTTTGTGCTTGCTGATCCAGTTCTTTCTTAAGGTTAATATCTCCTTAGCTGCTGCTCAAGCACGCCTTCATAATGCCATGGAAGAGAGGGATCAATTCTATGAAGCTAATGATCAGATCGTTGCACACTTGAAAATAAAGGTCTAGCTTTATTTAGTTTGTTTATCTCCAGTTTTTATTTAGTTTTTTTTTTCCCTAACAGTGTTTAGCCTCTATTGCTTGCCATCGTTCATCTTTTGTTTGAAATATATGTAGGAGGATGAGCTCACAAAAACCATCTCCTCAAGTAGGACAGAAGCGGATGTCATCAAAACTTGGATAAACTTTTTGGAAGATACCTGGGTTCTCCAGCGTTCGCATGCAGAAACTAAAGAGAAACAAGTCAGGTATGTTTACGGACTTGGATAACGGTTTTTCGCTTTGTTCTGTTACCTTTTTTTCTTTTATGCTTTTCGAATGCGGAACATATGATTTCAACTATTTCCGTTTTGTTAATGCTTACTCGTCATTTTCCGGGGACCTATAATAAAGAGTTTGAGAAAATGCAGTCTTGCTGAAATACCTGGTGATTTGAATTCTAAAATGTTCTTTTCTTTCTGCTCCTCAAGTGATGAATTGGACAAGCATGAGAGCTATTTTGTGAACTTGGTCAACGATATTCTTTCTACTTATGAGGTATTTGTTAGCTCATGTTGCACTCATTTAGTGACATCTAAACACTTATGGATATTTATTGCCTAGAACTGTTCTGAATGATGATGCATTTATTTTGCAGAAAGAGTTGAAGCCTTCAATCGAACGCACTGAGAAGTTTGTGGCTAATTTGAAGAATTTGAGAGAAGGGTAACCCAGTTGTTATTCAAAAACTTGTATCCTTTACAACATGTCTGAAGTTCTGTTTCTTTATGCAGGGAAGCCATTGGTGTCGATAAAGAAACTCCCAAAGAACTGAACCCCAGGAAAAATCTTGAAGAGGAATATCTGGACTATGAAGCAAAGGTAAATTTTGTCCTTCTAGCTATCTTTTCTTTGTTACGACTCCTATAATTTTCCTTCAAATGTTGAATAACTTCCTTTAGTTTCAAGCCCTTGTTAACATTATCAAGTAATACTGTAGTGCACAAACATTTTATTCAACGTACTAGCTAAACATATTCTTTATATTCTTTCGAAGATATTATCGTATCAAAGATCATACCATTTCACACAGAATGCTGTTTTAACATGACTTTTGTTTTTTAAGAATCACAAATTTACATGTTATTGTCCCCTAACTGGTCATTTACGTTCTAGTGATTGAAAATTTAACAAATCTCAAGTAAATGGTTACTGAAAATCCGTCTATATTTTTCATTTGGCAGATTGTGACCACTTTCAGTGTAGTGGATAACATGAAAGAGCATTTCCATGCCCATCAAGGCAAAATGTCAAGGTGCTTTATTTATTTCCTATTACTTAATAGGAATATATTACTACCGAGTGTGCTTCCTGAAAATAACTCCAGAAAAAATTCTGTTTCCTTTTTGGTTCAGGAAAGATGAGGAAAAGGTCAAAGAGCTATTTGATCGGATAGAGAAATTAAGGGTGGAATTTGAATCTATTGAGAGACCAGATCTACAAATGGAGGATCCCTCAGAGGTAGAAAGTCCTCGGGAAGTTCCAGGAAATCCTACACACCCTCCAATACCGGAAACAGTATCGCAAAAGGCGGTTGAGGAAACACCAAAAGTGGCAACAGAACCACCAAGAGCATTGAAGAAAGTTGAGGTTGAGGAAACACTCGACCACGAAGCAGAGCTGGCGAAACTGGTATCCGAATTTGGGAAGGTTAGTCAAGATTACTCAGCAGAGGAGGTTGGTGACTGGGAATTTGATGAACTTGAGAAAGAATTACAATCCGGTGATGCTGCAACGAGCAAATAGATGATTGCATTGTGCTGATTGTTATTGCTATGACATTCTGTTATAATGTTAAAAAAAAAAAAAGAAACAAA
>MKEJ01015271.1:0-12139 GCA_001753735.1 Embelia ribes
TTACTATTATTATTATTTTTTATTTTTTTTATCCAAGTGAGAGATACCACTTGCAATTGTTAAGCCCACTATAACAATCAATCTATCTTGAATGATGTACACTATTTTTTTTTAAAGAGACAAAAATGTACTGTTTTAAACATATTCAAATTTGTTAAAATAAGCTACCTCAGAACACACAATAATTTATTTGAATTCTCCTCCACACTGATAAATTGAAGCCAACCGAAACCTGACAAATATGTTTGTCTGATTGAAGGCTTCTAGAATAGACAAACTAAGCTCATGGTGGTGTTAGAAACACGAACCATGTCAAAAAATTTAAAACTGGTGTGAGACCAGAACTGACTGATTAAAAATGCATTGAAAAGATAAAACCAGCAATTTAGGTGAATGTTCCCAAAGGAAAACCCCTTTTATAGTTAAAAAATAGGAAAAAACATCTATTTGGAATTTCACAAGAAAAAAGGAAGAAAAAACATCCACTTGGATTTTAGAAAAAGAACATCAGCTAGCTACTAGGGCAAGTGCATCACGCTGAATATGTAAAGGGTAACACACCAAAACCACGAGGGTCAGAGTTCCCATTATGGTAGCCTTTGAAATTAGAATCATTCTCCGTGCCCCAGTTACTGCAAAAGTCATTTGAGTGAAAAATTAATGATCATGAGACTCAGCAGCATAAAGAATCAAAATTCTTGGGAAAAATATGATATAAAGGAAATATATATACTGTGTCAGCTCCACTGTAGCCTTCTTGCTAAATGTCCAAGCTATACGATCCACAGCGTCACTTGGTGCTGATGTTGGATCCTACATGAGAAAGAAGTACAGACGAGAGAGAGAGAGAGAGAGATGGCATTCAACAGTTGAAACTTAAAAGATACAAATAGAATGTCATATTGCTGTAAAGTGTAAACATGGAGTCACAAATCACTGGTGGTGAAATGGAAGTAAAAAGGTGCAATCATATGAAAAGGAAAATAGGAAGGGCACGATTGCATAAAGGAATAGAAAGTCTAGATTAGGAATATTGCCATAGAGATAAAAAAAAATGTTCATCTTCTTTGCAGATTAAGGAGAGGCTTGAGGTTAGATGGGGTTAACTAGGCAACTGTGTATATTAAAAATGAAATTTGTGAATCAGCACGAGTGACCACCCAATGGCTTTTCTCGGTCTGCCTGCCCTTGCATTTATACATAAAGTCTAAACCCGAAGTGTATACAAGCCATGCAAAGGTTACTATACATTGGAAATAATCAAAATAGTTTTCAAGAAACATAAATACATCACAACCTCATAGCCCATAAAATACAAGCTGAACTTCATTTCTGGAAAATCTAATCTCTTCAGTAACCTGTAATAGGCAAGGAAGAGAAATCAACATAAGAAAACAAAAGTCGATACCAAGTAAGCAACTACATGGAGTGTAGTTTTGTGATGCCAAAATAAAATTTAAGATTATTCAATATTTGTTATCGATGAGAGCCAAAAAGGCCTTATTTTAAAAGAAGTAACTCAAAAGGAACACAAAAAAAAAAAAAAATAGCTTAATCCCATTTAAAGTACATAAGCTGACATGACATAGTCATTTTTGTTTCAGGAAGTTAGAACTCTACAACAATGCCAGAGTGTGTAGTTTGCAATGGAAATGCAGTTAGAAACTGATCAAGCAAAACAAATGTCCTTCAACACTTTTAACCCAAAAGCACGCATATCTTCTACGCTTAACTATAGAATACGAACACCCAAAAAAAAAAAAGGACGTCCACAAAAGACCACAAAGCTCCAGAATTTGAATATTTATCCGGATTACTCCGCTCCATAATGCCAATTGGTTCATCCACACAAATTGGCAACTATTCAACCATATTTGCAAGCCGAGACCTATTTTCCACCCCCCCTCTCAAGAGACATTATCAGTCAGAATTCGGAAATATTGGCCTTATAAAAAGTTCTTCCACACAGAGATACACTGACATAAATATGGCAGGTCAAGAAGCTTTTCTCCAAGCTAGAAAGCACTATCCAACAACAACATAGCAACAGAAGTTCAGAATTCGCTCCCTACATCCCTATGAAAAGGGAACTTTAGTGACAAGCTATGTTGTCACTATGCCTCTGGCGCTAAAAGTATTACACAACAAATGTTAACCACTAATATGAACTAGAAAACTTTCTAGCTACAACAACTAGTGCACTAGTAACAAAAAAAACCACATAATATTTTTTGTCAGCCTCAGTGACCAAATAGTTTTGTCAATCATTATGAGCTTCATCATCATAAGATTGTTCAATCGTACCCATTAAACTCAGTATAACAGCATAGCACCAATATTTCTGGTCTCTTTCAAATTTCCCGTTTAATTTCTTAACCGAAAATTTGGGACCAAAAGTATTTAAGAGCAGAGTTAAATTTAATGAGAATAGCTACTGTAGATTTCTGAGCCGCAAAACCTATTATTCACAATTTCTCTATTATTATTATAATACAAATTTCTTTTCCACCAAAACTATAAAATATATGTTAAAACCCTTAGCCTTTGGCTCAGATTAGGACAAAAGATACACGTACATACATTCTATCTATCATATAGTATATGTCACTAAGCAAAAGCTATCTGATTTGTGTTTCCAACCTCTGAAAAAAGCTAGAACCTATAAACTCAATGAAAACTATTAACTGCTGTTGCAAATACATTCATAGCAGCATAGAGATATGATCAAAAAAGTAAATCACCAAAAAAGAACATTAAGTACACTTACGACATGCCCAACACGCGAGAGTAGAAATCGAGGCTGGCTTTCGGATCCTTAATCCGATACATCTGAATCAAAAACACAAAACACACAAACCAACACCAATCAAAACACACATCCACACACACACACACACATATATATAAACACGTATTAAAGACTTCACTAACAGTTTGTTGCATTATATAGCTTTTGGTAGCTTCGTCGGGCGAGGTGTGAAGCCCCGGGTTGTTGGCGGGAGATTCCGTGGACTCCGAAGCCATTGATGATACGAAACGGCGTCGGTTTGGGAACTGCAAGAGAGAGAGAGAGAGATTAGAGAAGAGAGGTTAGGGAGATGGAGAGAGATAAGAGGGAGGGTTAGGACCTTGGGTGTGACTGGGGAGAGATTAAGGAGAGAGAGAGGGGAGGGTTTGGGGGAGAATCGATGGAGAGAGAGGCTATGCACGAGGGTAGAGGCCATTGGAACCTTGTGCAACGTGTCACTGAGGGGCTCTACCCTTCCTTTTAATTTATCAAATAGTAATAAATTTAGTAAGAAAATTTTTTTATTTCTAGGAGGGGTTTTAGAAATAATACGTTAAAATTTTCTATTGCACAAATTATTATTCATAACTTATATATTAGAAAAATAAATTTTTTCTTACTGAAATAAAACAAATGTATCAATATGTATTAAAAAAATATTTTTACAATGTATAGAAATAATTTTTTAGAAAGTCTAGTATAATTCAGTTTTATTTTTTAAGAGAAATGAATTTCTAGAAAGTGAAATTTAGAAATAAAATGAGAAAGGCTGGTGGGAATGCTTTTTAAGCATTAAGAGTTTCTTTTCCTCAAATAAAAAAGTCAATGAGAAATTTGGTAAAAATTGCCTAAATTAGTATTTTCATTTTCAAAAAAAATAGAAATTCAAAAATGTAAAGGTTATTTTTATATTTATATATTGATAAATTATTCATATAGAAAGTTTATCAGAAAATAATGGAAATGACCAATTGTAAGAGAAATAATATTTAGAAAGTTAATTTTAGAAATAAAATGAAAAATGGCATCTGCACCAACCTTTTTAAGCCTACCGTAATAAAGAAAAAGCACAATTGTGTCCATAATTTTTTTTAGTCCAAAAAAATTTATAGAAAATATTACTTTGACTTTCTCCAATATCAAAATCAATATTCACATTTTTCCTATTAAAGAAATATTTTTTCTCAACGAGAAAAAAATATATATATATATTTATATAAACTAATTAATTTTATTTAGTTAGAAAATTAATTTTCTAAAAATTCATAGTAAGAAATTAATTGAAAAATACGGGTATGAATGCACTTAGCTAAGCAGCAGTTCCCAAGTTTAGAAGGGAAAAACTATTAAAAACTATTATTATTTTTATTTAACAATATGGATGGGCTATATCTCACAATCCAAAATATTGAAGAAAAAAATCAAAGAACCGAATTAAAAATATATTTTTATTTATTTTTACGCGCCCTACTATATTAGTCTCGACTATTACCAAGCAAAGCCTTAATTATTCAAAAGCTGCAAAATCTTGAGTTAATAGATCAAATCCAACGGCTACGTTCAAATTAAGTTAAGAATATGGTTTGAAAGGATTAAAATGCATCATTTTCTTCTCCTCTATTGCTGGCATGTTCTTTACAATGAACCAACCATGCAAACATACGTTGACTCAACTAGATATGATTAGGTGTAGCGTGGTTGTCTATCCATTTGCCGCGTCCGTTCCACTTCCGACCCCTTTCATAGACTTTTGGTCCTCCTGCCTTCGCGGTTGCCTCTCCTTCTTCCACTCCCATTGCTCTCTCTCCTCCTTCTCTAATCTCTAGTTCTCTATCATCAATTTTAGGTTTTTATTTGAAGGGTTTACGAACCGAAAAGTTGATAATGGAGCTATGATCATGAGACATAGATACATCGCTACCGAAATTTTTGGATGTGCGATCCCACATCAGTTAGAAACCAAAAAGAAATAGACTTAATATATACTAATGGGTTCACTAGTTAATGAGCTTAGTCTTTTAAGTGAGCATTAACTCCAAAAATATATATTAGTCTCTTATGTACGTGTAAAGTCCTCCCACATTGTATAAAACTTTCTAATAATTGGTATTAGAGCCGAAGGCCGACGATCCTAACTGAAACTCTACATGCGGTAGTGTTGATGGCTGCATGACAAAGCGTCAGAATCATGGGTGCATGGATGTCATGGCTATTGGTGGTACCATCGAAGTCATGTGCCAAAGTGGTTGGAGTTACTGTTGGATCATGGGCGCACGGCAAGACTGTTGAAGATACCGTTGGAGTCATAGCAGTAACACGATATGATTGGAGAGTAGAATATCAAAATTAATGGAGAGTTCAATGTAGTCACATGCAAGGAGAAGATTGTTAGGATGAGTGGTCCAACATCGGTTAGAACCAAATGAGAAAGAGACTTAATCATTATTAATAGAGGTAGAGGAGTGATAAAATTGTGTCAAATTTCCCATGCCCTGAATACCCTTATTTATTAAACTTATTATGGTTAAGTTAAATATATTTTTCAAAACTATTAATTAAGGGTGAAAAAGTATACTAACTTAACCCCACTATCTTTCTCTAACTCCCTGACTCCCTCTTTTCTCCCTCACTCAAATTTCTCTACTGTTATTTTTCTTCCGGCCACTTTTCTCCCGTTGTTTTCGATATTTTAATGGCAGTCATTCATTTCATAGTATTTTTTTATGAATTTAATTTTAATCCACCGAAGATGTATGAATTTTCATCTCCCAACGGACTTGAATGAATGACACGTATGTATTTACGGTGGTTCCCACTTATGACAGTGGGCACATATCTATCATTCAATACCGATAGTGTATAGAATATGTACACAGACGGTGAATAAAACTTAAACTCAAAAGATATTACTTATTAACTCATATATATTGATATTTTCTTCTTCTCCTTCCTATTCTAGATCTAATTGTTTTTACTATGATTTTGTATTTAAATGACCGGATATTCATTGTATATATTTGTGACATTTTCAAGATTTTGTACTTCGTTAGATTTGTACATGCATCGCATATGCGGTGGTGACTAGTATACACTAATGAGCTTACTAAGTAATGAATTTAATCTTTTAAATGAGTATGAGTTATGAATGTATATATTATTTTTTGTGTGCATGTGTAAGGTGCACTCTTGTCGTATAAAATCCCCTTGTATGAAAAAGAGTGGAGATAGAGCAATGCTTTTTGTCCATTCAAGACTCAAGTCATATTCTTAATCATTGTAATTACAATTGTTGAATTTGATCTAACAATTTAGCATTCTTGAATGGAGTGCCAAATAATACAATGGGCAGCTCCCAATCTAATCAGAAGGACTCTATCTATCCCTTTCGACAGGAGCATTGATGAAGTTACCAAACCAAAAATATTACTATCTACAAAAGCATGTAAATACAAGAATATGATATGGTCCAAAATAAAAACTAAATTTTGATAAATCAACAACATTTCAAATCATCGAATAACAGTTTTAGATAGCAAGAAGAGGTCATACAATAACTTCCATTTGATCGACTTAGAGCATGGCGATAGGTTGTTAAACTTTTAAACTACCGACGAAGAATTCCTACTTGCATTGGAGAGAGCTAATTTTTACTTAGAGATTCTTGAAGTCCATTACATCGCCATCGTACATGTTCGTTCATGTGACATTCAAGCGACAAGCAATCCTATTTAAGAACTTCGTTGATGCAACATTTATGTGGCATATAAGAAAATGTGAAGTGAACTTGGATAAGAATCCCACTGAGATGTTCTATCATATCCAATGGGGACTCCATCACATTTTTTCATATATGTACCACATTGATATGGACATATAAGTAGAATTTTGAAACAGGAGTTCCAAATGTTTTTCCTCTCCAAAAGTAGTATTTTCTCTCCCAAGATTCTTATTTTATTATTTCGTTATAAAAACTATTAGTATTTCTTCTCTGATACAATAATCCCCATATGTTACATTGCACAAAAATCAAGTTATGCACCACAATTTTTGGAATGTTTAAAAAAGCATATTTCCCCACAAATTCTAATTAAAGCATCTTGGCAAACATTCTTTTTCGTTAAGCATATGGAGAGTTAATAATCCTCTATTGGAGATGCTCTTAGAGAACTTACACTAAGGATACTTAGCCCAAGAATTTTTATTTAAGGGTATTGCCAGGGCTGAGCATTGATGATAATGATATAAATTATCGTTCTGCTATATACCATACCATATTATATAGTATTTTCAAAATATTTACTGACTGCCATACAAAATATTAATGGTATTTGTGGTAACTTTTTAAGCTTCATTACCATACCATAATACTACTAATAATATCATATTTACTAAAATTTATCACACATATAAAATAAAAAAATCACAAAGTATTTTTCTTAAAAGTTTGTCATTCTATAAGAACATGTAATGTATTTTTGAATCTCACAATAAGTTTTGAATATCAAAAGAATATATATATAAAATATATAATATATTTAGCATTGTAAAAATAAATAATATATTTAATTATATAAGTGTATACTAATAATAATACTGATGGTAACCATACGTCTGATAATAATCATACCGATAGCAATTGTAGTCATTTGAAGGCTACCATTTGTTATTGTCAACAGAATTACCTCCGGTTGTAGTGTTAACCATACCAATGGTAGATAGTATTACCAATATTGATGTTAGAATTTTACTCAGCCCTAAGTAATCTAATGCTCATATCTAAATTTATTAACTTATTTTGTCTTAAATTTATTATTGTTCATTCCAAATTTCTTTTCTTAAATTTGTTTGTAAAAATTGATTATAAAATTAGGTATCATTCTATTATTTAGTAAATAAATTCTAAAAAGTTACTTTGATAAATAATGTGTTGTTTGATAAAGTGATGCTTTCTATTGTAAAAAAACAAAGATAGCATGTCGAATGAGATAACTATAATTTTGAATATTTTAATAATTAATGATAGGAAAAACAAAAACATATTTTGAAAGCACCCCTAATATTACTTTTAAAAGCATTCTTAAAAAAAATAAGTAAATTATTAAAAACAAATATTTTCATTTTTACCAAATGTTAATTGATATGATTTCCAAGAAAAATAATAAGAACAAATCACTACAAGAATTTTACCATTTACTGACCTAACTCCTCATTAATTAATGCATCAATTTGTAACTAAAGGTACCAATAGTGATGACATCTAGTGGTCACAAGGTCATCACTATTGCTTGGACACTAAAAGTGCCTTATTGATAAGAAAACATTTACTTGCTGCAAAAGATGAAATCGCTCACCCTGAACGCCCCCACGACCCGGCCCCAAGGGTCATGTGGAGGAGGTAAGTCANNACCGTTGCCTCTTGCTGCAAACGCCTGCCCGAGTACCAACTGGGCTACGCCCCTGGGGACGTTAAGAAAACATTTATTATTATTGCTACCTATTGTGATCACGGAATTCCTCACAACCACACTACATTTAGTGACCATAGAATCAATCACTACAGTCAATATTACTCGCTGACCACCTCTATTGACTCTACCAGTCAACAAATGCTAATTCATCACCTCATAACTAGTAGTTCAATTTTGACATTTACTTTCACCAATAAAAATAAATATATAAATTGACATTTACTATCACCAACAAAAATAAATATATAAAAATTATACTATGATGCATGAAAGTAAATTGTTTCCACAAATTTAAAAAAAAAAAAAAAAACTTAACAATTTGATTATCATAGATACCCAAGTAAGCATCCACATACTTATCAACAGGGGTGACAATATTATACAACCTTGACTAATTGTCTCTAACCATCTTTGCAATTCCAAATGCTTTTACAATGGATAAAATAACATAGCCAATGCATACTCTAAATCAAATTATAACATAATCTAACAATCAACCATGAATAATCATTCAATTTTACGACAAATCAACCTCAAAGACTTCTTGTTCTATGGTTCATCCTTTAGTGCAGCTCGACCGCTGTATACACAAGATATTGTAATCGCGATTGTCCACAAATCAACCTCAAAGGCTGCAAAATTGAAGCAAAAGATGTAAAAGAGTAATTGGAAATGAAGTTATAGCTTTTCGAAAGAAACTAAACGGGCCAAAACATTGAAAACTACTTTGATTTCATATAAGTTGGTGAAGTTAGTATTTTGAAAGAACATGGATATTTAAAAGCTGTTGGAAAAAAAAGGAGGTAGATGGAACTTATAGCCAGAAGAAACAGAAAAAAAATAATATCATATCAGGATAAATTAGATGTGAATCAACTACTGTATGAAATCATGTAAAAATGCTAAAACATGCAAAGTTCAACTTTAAATAAGCTTACTGACAGATTACTACCTAGAAGAGCAAAATCTAGGTAAATATATTTTTCTACAAATACTTGGGTAACCAAAACTCGATACAAGTCAGTGTAAGAAAATATACGAAGTACTAAAAAAAAACCTAAATTAGACAAAAGGTTAAGGGAGTAAGCTCTGACCAGTGAGGGAGGTGTGCCTTATTTATCATGCATCGGTTGATATTCATATATGGCACAAACTCAAGTTTATAGCATTATAGCTGAATTATCTTTAGTTTAAACCAGATAGAAACTACGATGAAATTGAAGCAGAGGAAAACAAATTGTAAAAGGGAAAGTAAGTAAAGCTAGACTATTCTAAAAGACGGGATAAAAAAGATTGGGGAAACTACCAAGTAGGCAATACCAAAAATTGAAAATTAATAATGGCCAGCAGCGCTATCATCAATTGAAGATGAAGCAGGGAACGATGTTATGATATTTTGCTTGCATCCATAAAAGACGTATAGATCCCCAATTAAAAGAGGCAAAATCTAAATTGTAAGGTATGCAAAGGCATGCAGAAGACCAAAGGTGAATTGTATTGAAATAGATAAGAATGCTAATGAAATTTACACTAAATTTTATGGTAACCTTATACCATTTGTGTGTTTCACATCAATAGTGACAAGTAACGAAGAGAAGAGAGTGAGAGTGGTGGAAGGATAAGTAACGAAGAGGAGAGAGTAAGAGTGGTGGAAGGACAAGTAACGAAGAGGAGAGAGAGAAAGCTATGGGCGAGAGAAGAAAGATAATCAGTTTGGCATAAAAGTTACGTAATTTATTTTCTATATAATCATAACTATACCATTTGTGTATTTCATATCAATAGTAACCAAAAAAATTAAAACCCCAAATTGTAGTTCATAATTCATATCGGCATTGTCAAAAATTTTAATTGGTTCCTTACTGCCCATAAAATTTACTAATTTAGTGACCATAGATACTCTAAGTCACTGAATGGATCATTATTAGTGAGAAAAGAAAATAGACTTCTCACTAAAGCAAGTAATTCTTGTAGTGATTTAAAGAAATGCAATCCCAAACTGGACCTTAGCGTGCCATCAAATTGCGAAGATGTTCATTAACAGAATGCTATTGCAAAAAATTAAATAAAAGGGCATAATTTGTCTAAAAAAATCACCTTCTTCAACTCTGTAATATGTATTCAGATTTAAACTAATATAAGAACAAGAAATTTGCAGAAATGAAAATTAACCCCTATTCAAGAGAGGGATAAACTCTCCAATTAAACCTCAAAGGATTGAGATTTTCTTCTTCTTATTATTATTATTCATAATCTCGTTCTTACAACTCCCTTTCCTTTATACAAGTCTCATTATTTTTTTACTAACTCCACTGTGTACTTGTTACTAACTAACCAACTTTACTATTACAGTTGTCAACTACCTATTGACTCACTTTAACACAGTTCCAAACTCAATTACAACCATAGTTACAATTATAATTGGCATTTACTAATAGGTTCCCTTTGTATATGTAGGATTGCCACGCTGTCATTTGTGTTTCTTCTCAGTTTGTGCAGCAATGCTGAGTTGGTTCTCTTTTGTGCTTCATTTGTGTCTACTTATGAAGAACATTGATGAAGCATGTTCCCACCTCCTCCCTTGGATGCTTTGTAAGGTCAACCACGTGAACAAATCACCACCATACACCTTGCCCTCCATAGTAAACCATACAACCTCCATATAAAAATCTTTCGTCTTCTTAAAAACCCAATTCATCCTCTCACTATCTATTCCCACTACTTCTCTTTCTTTCTCACTTATCTGTTGAACTTCCCCTGTATCACCGGCCATGTTGCATTTCCCTCCCTCGTTAAGCACCAAGCTTACAAGGTGCGGGTAGTCCTTTCATAGGATGTATTGTCACAACTTAAAAAATTTCATATTAATTTTTTTCTTTTACTCATATTATCTTACGTGGCATTTATGATATTATAAATGTGTTGTAGAAGCATTGTTGCGGTATTGCATAGCAATATATATGTTGCAAGTATATGCATATATATGTGATTTGCGGAGACTTACAATTATGCATAAAGTGTAGTTATGCATTTTTGTAGTAAGTGTTGTTTGTATATATATGTATTGTAGTATATGTATGTTAAGTGTATATATATTAGAAAATAAGTTGCAAGGGTAATAGCAGAAAAATATTGTAATATTTATATTGTAATATTTTTTTTAGGGTAGTTTACATTTGTTTATAGTTGACTTTGGTCAACTTTATCAAGCCAAGATTTATCCCATTTTTTTCCTTGCTAGTTGCCAACCCTTTAAGTGTTTTCTGTCACTTCATATCTTCGTTATTTGTATACTTTTTGTATACATAAAGTATGAGAGAAATAGGGAGAAAAGTTTGATAGAAATAAGGAGAAAAAAATGTAGGTTTTCAGGGTTCGGGTCTTGATTTCATCTAATATCGGGGGTCATCTTTCAAATTAAATTTAATATTTGGATTCCTTGTTGCGATGCCTCTCTTTAGAGATAAGTCTTGTATTTTCTTTTTCTCGTTTGAAATTTTTCATTTTGCGTGCCTTCGATTTTGTGAAAATAAATTAGTTTTTCTTCTTTCCTGTGATGTGTAGATTATCTTTGTCTCTGGGAGCATGTTATTCCGAGGTGGGTGGCTAAATCAACCCAATGGGTCAAGAAAAGGTGAGATTGGGAGTTTTAGGTGGAGTTTTGTTGGTAGCTTGTTTTGTAGCATTTGAGGTATGGTAGTCGAATAACTCTAATATAAACTTAATGATTTTGACTATATATATACGTTTAGTGACGTCTTGTATTTGTAGTTTTATATATTGTTTTTTGTAGTTATTCGATGTTGAATAACATATTTAGTTATCATATTATTCATGTTATTAAGTTGTTATTAACATGCTTAACGTAGTTGATATTCATGTT
>MKEJ01015276.1:0-14309 GCA_001753735.1 Embelia ribes
CCCTTTATGATTATGGGAATTATACTTTTGATCCCAAGTCATAACCAAATTTTGATTTCTATGTTGAAGAATCATATTACCCTCAATTTCCTTATTTTATAAATTTTTAAGCTCAAGTTTGATAAAAATAAAGATATATCATCACATTTCTTAGAAAAGCATATTATATTTATACATGTAATTTATTTTTTGAAAAAATTATAATAAAAAAAACTAGAAAAAAGGATACCATTTAAGGCTCAAATTTAGAATTTTTTCAATTATTTTAACATATAATCTGACTTTCACTTTACCCTCGGAAAATTTTTGGGGGTAAAGTGAAGTAGAAATAAAACTTCATGGGGGAGAGTGTAATTATATAAACCTCAAGGGTATTCTGAAATTGTCAGAAATCTTATGGGGGGCAAACTATAATTTACCCTAGATTCGATCATTTTCAACTTGTTTCAAATTTTGAACCCAAAATCACTTCCTGGAAAGTTAAATTTATGGTTTCTTAATTGAAATTTTTGCAGAGCACATTTTTTAACATTTTTATTAACCTACATTATATGAATATTTATATATATACTGGAGTGAAACCCGTGCGTTGCACAGAAAATTTATTTATTTTTATATTTTTTAACATAATTATTTTTAAATTATTAAATAATTTGTGTACAAAAATTTATTGCCCAGTGACATTAATCATGAGGATAAATATTCTATGTAGACAAATTATTGATAAATATAATTTTTTATTTATGATTAATCAATATGTGAAATCAATTTTTTTTAATTGAAAAGGAATAATTTGCTTATACCACAAAACACATCAATACATTAGATTTTGGTTGTGATAGTATCCAGATATAAAAATAATCAAAGAAAGTAAATTGTCTATAACTTTTTCATGGCTAATAAACTAATTTAAATATACTTTAACATCAACGGTACCACTAAATAATTCCATAGTATGCAAATTATGAAACATAAATTTGGATCTAATCTAAGTTAATACCAATATATAGAGTGACTTTGTAATTTGTGAGTGTTTTGATTTTATAAGAGATTTTATAATTTGAATTGAAAGATCACTTTTTAAAATAAAAATTCGATCGGTAACATAAGTTTTTTCTTATAAATGCAGTAACAATAGAAACTTGTAAATGAAAATCATATATCTAATGCGATTCCCTTTTTTTCTTAATAATAACTATTTATCACACATTGAATTAAATTCATTATGTTATTAATGAGTTACAACTGAAAATTATAAACTCAAAGAAATGATTTTCCCACTCTTTAGTTTTGTTTTGAGGCTTTTATGCATCGGCAATTTAACAATATTTGTCATCAATTTAAGTATATTAATTATGATTGAAAAGAAGTAACGGTTATATCTAATATGTATCTAATAATAAGTATTTAAAAATTTAAATATAAATAAGAGAAAGGGAAAACTCAATTATGATTGGAAAAAAGTAACAGTAGTATGAATTAATTATGTTATTAATGTATTGCAACTGAAAATTATAAACTGGTAGGAATGATATTCCCACTCTTTAGTTTTTATGCGAATAAATACTCCGCCCACAAATTATTCATAAATATAAATTTTTGTTTATGATTAATCAATATGTTGAATCATTTTTTTTTAATTGAGAAGGAATAATTTGTTGATAGCATAAAACAAACTAGTACATTAGATTTTGGTTGTTAAAGTATCCAGACATAAAAACAATCAAATAAAGCAAATTGAGTGATTTTTTCTTGACTAATAAACTAATCTAAATAGTAGTGTGCAAAATTATGAAACATAAATTTAGATCTATTCATAGTTAATACCAACGTATAGTGAGACTTTGTAATTTGTGAGAAATATGATTTTATATTTTATAATTTGAATTGAAAGATCACTTTTTAAAATAAAAATTATATAGGTAACATGAGTTTTTTGTTATATATATATATGCAATAAGAATAGAAACTTATAAATGAAAATCATATGTTTTATGGGATTCCCTTTTTTTCCTAGTTACTATTTATCATGCATAAAATTGAATTTATTATGTTCTTAATGAGCTGCAACTAAAAATTATAAACTGAAATAAATGATTTTCCTACTTTCTAGTTTTGTTAAGAGGCTTTTATGTACCGGCGATCTAACAATTTTTATCATCCATATAATTATATTAATTATGATTGAAAAACACAATAACGGTAGCATCTAATAAGTATCTAATATGAAACTGAAAATAGAGAGAGAATGGTGCTGGCCATTACGACATTTTTTAATTTGAAAATTTTGATGTAAAAAAATTGATGGAATTTGAATAATTTTTCTTGAACAAATAATAAAAATACTTGTGAAGAAATAAATGCACTACCTATTGATTTGAAATTTGAATAATTTGATGTAAAAAAAATGATGAAATTTGAATAATTTTTCTTAATGAGTTGAATTGAATTTATTATGTTATTAATGATTTTTCCTAATGAATGACTACTTCGAATAATTATGATTGCAAAAAGCAATGTTAGTATCCGATTACAAGTATTTAAACATTTATTATATATATAATAAATAAGAAAAAGGAAAAACTTAATTATGATTGGAAAAAAGTAATGGTATTATCTAACAAGTATTTAAATATTTAAATATAAATAAGAAAAAGGAAAAAATATTATTTTTGAATTTTACGCTTTTATTTATGGGGTATGAAATTCAACGTACGTTTTATTTTTTATATATATATATATATATATAATTGAACATTAATATTTTACTAGAATTTTATGTTTACCTAAATAATTATATTATTGTGATTGACGTTTAGCAATTATTATATTTACTCCTTTATACATTTTTTAATTGATGATTTCCTAGGCATAATCGGATTTCTACACAAAATGAAAATGAGATGTTATATTTCAGTTGTATTTTTATTTTAAGAATATATGAGTCCGTTTGAAGGTAAAAACAAATTAGGGAGTTGAAACTGCATTTATATTTTAAGAATAAGAATATGTGATTTCATTTGAAGGTAAAAAAGAAAATTTTAAGAAGCTGATGTATAATTTTTATTAGAAAAATCTGACCTTGAGAAAACACAACGTATTACTTTATTATTTAGAATTTAGATACTTGTTCTCCTACCTTTTTTTATTTTACTTCGGTTAGTTCAAGTAATAATACTAATTTATAATGTCAAATGAATTTCGAATTTATATTTAATGAAAATTACAATTTTCTCATGATTAAGTAAATAAAAATATAAACTTCTTCATTCAATAAGTTAAACAAAACACGCTTATATTAATCTGTCATTTGAAATCATAGCAGAATTGTAATTGTAGAATTACTAAGTATAAAATAAGCTATTAATTTTAATTTTTATATATTAATATTAATTAATTCCTAAATAGAAACTGCATCTATAAAATCTCAATTCTATAAAATTTACCAAATACTAAAATTTTCCTGCACGCTCCCTTGGTAGAGAGAGAGTGGGGAGGGCTCATAAAAGCTACGATGGTGTTGAAAGAGCTTCTAAACGTTAATTTAGTATTACCCGCTGCTCTACCATGGTCTCTCTTCAGCTAGCCAATGTATTTTTGGATTCTAAATTAGATTTCTTTATGATGTTTTATGAGACAAAAAATAATTATATATCTCTCAGATTATTTTTGCTTCAGTTACAATTGAAATTGATGCTAAATCACTTTCCTTAATAAATATAGTGACTAAAAAAGCTTCATTGAGATTGTTGGCAATTCTTGGAAAAATATTACCTTTTATTTTCTTTTTTTAATGATTAATTGGAATTAATTCTTTTTCTTAGTTGATTCAAAATATTCTTTTTTACTTGGGGATCTAGATCAATTGTTGTTATCTGACTAATATTCAGCCTACTAGAATGGTTGGAAAATTAAAATTAACAAGAAAAAACAGGGCTTTATTGGTTGGAAAATTAAAATTAACAAGAAAAAACAGGGCTTTATTGATTGCTCTTTTTCTTTTTGTTTTCCCATGTGGGAATCAATCTTTCTTTTTTTGTTGATAAAAAGACTGCTTCTTTTATTTATTATTATCTTTTGGGACCTATTAACATATCAATTGCCGCTAACTAGAAAGGAAGCAAAAAATATTTATAAAGAACAAATAGGAAAACATAGCAAAACCCAAATGATTCTTCAATCTATTTTAGTTGGAACATAACGTAAACAAATTCATCTTTTTCTTTTTTCCTTCTCCATTCAATTTGTTAGACCATATATTTAGTAAGATTAGATTTAGTCTCTAGAAGTTTGACACAATTTATAAATTATAACTCTCCATGATTGGGTCTGGAATATAATATTATTCTCCATGATTGGGTCTGGAATATAATATTATCAGACATAGAAGTGTAGAAGCTTGTTATTGACATTAATATATTTTAGCTTTTACCTACTTCTCGAAATTGAGCTCACCATCTACGTCATGGAAGCATAGAAGAGGAAAAAGAAATAATCGAGTGTAAAAAATCTGGTTTGTTATCATAGTCTACCTATAAACATGCAATGGGCTCTACTTGGTTTTATATTCTAATTCAAATTGATTTCTAGAATTGAACACAAAGAAAAAAACAAATACTACAGAACAGTTAAAAATGACTAGGAAATATTGGAGAAGATAGCTATCTATCTAGATTTGGTTTGAAGTCGTTTCCGATGTGTGTTGTTTGTTGAACTTGTTATGACACTCTTTATTTGCAATGTCAATTTTCGGAAGCCGGCAAAGATTAACCATACAAGTAGTTTGCCTGGTGAAGTACTTGTCTGCATTCCGTCTCTCTTGACTTTAGAGGAAGCAGCGGTTACGAGTGTCCCTTCAAGTAGATACTTGAAAAAAAATTTGTGGAGGTTTATCCCTATGCAAAGCTTTGTTGTTGCAGACAAAGTTCTCCCTAATGGCAAAATACCTTTATATTCATTATCAAATGAATATAGGTTCTCAAATAAATATTACATCTATGTTCTTCTCCTATCATCTTGATGTATTGACAAAATGATAGCTATTTCTAAAAAAAATTATTAAAAATATTTCGAATGTCATGCATTTCTTAAAAGGTAAGTGTCTGGCATCTTAAATTGAATAGGCAAGCACCTTAAGGGACTAAAGCACTAGAGCCTAGCCCTGGGCAAGCGCCTAGGCATTGCCCTTTCAATGACACCTAGCCCTAGGGAAGCTCCTAGCCCTAGGCAAGCGCCTAGGCATTGCCCTTTCAATTACACCTAGCCCTAGGGGAGCTCCTAGCCCTAGGTGAGTGCCTAGGCCTTGCCCTTTCAATGGTGCCTTCCCATAGATTCTTAAGGTGTCCAGGCCACGCCTTGGCTAGCTTAGACGCCTAGGCGAGCGCCCAGAGCACCTTTAACAACACTGGCAAAATCCCAACAATAATCTATGCAGTATAGTAAATACAAGATAATAGAGATAAATAGAAATCAAATCCCATATCATTCACCTTGATTGTTAATGGGCCGCATAAGCAACAACTTCAAATATTCTCATGAATTCATATCTCATACGACGTATATATAATTATAATTGTGAAACTAAATCAGTACAAACACGAATACATATATACACATATATGCTTAAATAAAAATACACACGGATATATAAGACACATACCAGAACTTGGACTTTGCTCGTACCTCGTTGGTGGCCCAAAGCTTCATCCTGTATATCTTAGGACGCTCATACGTCTCTGTAGGCAGAGCCCTCCCCACAACCTGGTACTGATGAATCTGCACATAAACAAAGCATCGTTATATACATACACATACACTACCTGTATATATACATGAGCGAGTGGGACACGCACCCTGATAGCCACCATTTCCGCAGATCTCTCTCCCTCCCACTCTCTCTCTGCGAGACTGGCGTGCGAGAGAAAGAGAATTGGGGTTTGGTGCGCCTTATAAAGGAGGCTGATATGCGGGAAGCCCTAATTCCGAGTGATGACCGAATTGACTTTTTTACCCCTGATCGGCTGGCTTGGTTGACCGCTTTGAAGTTTTTTTAAAAACATTAGATAACATTATTTGATGAAAAATTGCAACCAAAGGAACTGTCAGATGTGTGGACAATTAATATATCTACAAACAAAGTCACGAGATGTTTGGACAATTGATACATTAGTGCCCTTAGCTTGTTATGCAAAAATAGGGATGAGAAAAAATTTCTTGGACTGACCCGACTTGAATAAATCGAGTAAAAATTTAGAATTACGGGAATCACTTGAACCGATGGAATAAAACTAAAAGAATGCAAAAAGGGACTTAACTATCTCTGGGTCGGCCCTAGCAATTAAAGGTTTGATATGTTTTAGGTCGGCTTTATACATATACAATATGCCAGTGATGCAGTTGCTACTTTATATATATTCGAAACTAGCATACTTTTAAGTGTCAATTTTATTTTGGTAAGTGATGGATATTATCGTATTTAATTTTTTACTATTCATGGAATATTATACAGGTTTTGTTTACATAGTTGATTTCAGTCTATGCATTTTGTTATTTTTATTTCAAAATTGATATAAACGAAATGTGGGTGCAAATATGGGTGTGTTTCTCAATTGAAAAAACCATCCAGAGCATGTATATGGGTGTGTTTTGGGAAATGCTCATTTCATAAATGTTTGGAGCTTGGCTTTGTGTTTTGGAGCTTGTGTTTATGAACTCGTAACACACAATTGTTTTAGTTTTTCATCGTTTTAACATATAATCTTCGAAATTCTTTAACAACCATTATGAAACATATTTCAGATCCTATCAAAATTATGTTAAAGATAATGCATAAAATTATGCAATGAACCTAATTAAAATGAAGAAATATGTCACAGAAATTGCTTTATTACTTTAGATTGGATATGGAATGCACCGTAATGGTAATTATTTTTCAACCCTTAATAGGACAACCTAGTCATAAAAACTCATTCAAGTACAATAATACTTATTTTACTTTTAATATGTAGTAATAATCTTTCGTTAAATATAGTCGTCAATGTGATCTAGATATGTACAACTAATCAATCATATAAGCGAACACATACTAAGATGGTCTACATTTTGGTTGATGCAAGTCGAGTTTTTTTCGAGTTGCTCGAACTTTAATCGAATACGAATCGAGTTTGAATTCTATACTTAATCGAGTTCAAGTATAAAGAAACTCGGCCGGCCCAATACTGGACTCGTTTGAATTCACGACAAGCTCTATTTATCTATACATGCATATATATTCATATTTTATATTTAATTAATAGATTAAAAGAAAATTGAGCTTAACTCGAGCTGTTTTTACATTTTCAACCGAAAAGATTTCATTTTCACATTTCACATAACTCATTAATTTTTGTCGTTTGTAAATATAAGAGAGCAATAGTATTAAATCAATTAATTTAATAATGATTGAATAGTTTTAAAATAGGAATTGAAATTATTTTTGGACAGCGAAAACGGAAAGACATCCTTTATTTGTGTGAGGAGGGTGTAGTTAAATATATTGGGTAAATGTCGTTTTACCCCCTAATCTACTACCCTCAGTTTCGGTTAAGCCCCCGTATCCACGATGTTTTACAATTCGCCTCCTCTTTATTGGATAAATAACTAAAATACCATTTCTGTTAAAACTCTATTAAATAAAATAATTTATTAATTTTAGCTGACCAAAGAGCCCTAATCCATCTTAGCCTCATAGCGACGTCTACGAGTACCCAATGCATGTAAGTATAAAATTTATGAAAATAACTAAATTTACATTAAAAAGAATTACAATTTAAATTTAATATTAAAAATACAAGTAAAAAAAAAATTACACAAAAAATATTGGCTTGAAAAAATCATTGAATAATTGTAATCCCCTTTATCGATAGACTATGTCGGTCCCTTCTTTGCCTTTATTCCTATCTCTACTTTTATGAGTCATAATCTCTGTCTTCGGTTCACACGTAATATATCCCTCTCTTATACTATTACAGTCTTGAAACCCATGATGCATAAGTAATTTATTTGCCAATTTGTGGTCACTACTCTTCTGATTGTTGAATATTCTTTTGCATTAAAAATAATGGACTCGGGGTTGCTTGACAACATACTAGTTAGATACCACCCCGGCAAATTTAGAACATTGTTTTTTAAATTGGGAATTGAGACTATTGAATTGTTCTCGATTTAAATTTTATACCATTGTAATAGTAACTTTCTACTTTCGCCCCTCAACTTGGTGGAATCATTATCCACAAATTATAAATTGAGGGGCAATCATCAAAAACACCCCTTAGATGTCACATTTTGTCAATTTAATATTGAAATTTTATTTTTTTATCGATTTCATCTCTCAAGCTTCATTAACTCATCAAATAAGTTCTTTTGCTATATTTTGAATCTTTTTGCCTTTTCCTTCCAAGGACTCGCTATATTTAATATAAATTAAGTTGTGAATTGTTTCGACACGTGAGATTAATCATAAATGAATACCTTTCAAATTATTTTATATTTTAAATTGTTCAATTACCAGTAAATACATAATTCAATTTTTTTTTCTCTAATCAATATTTTATGTATTTAATTATCAACAAAGATTTTATTAGAAAATTATGTACACATAAGAAATTAAATTTTCAAAATAAATTTATTTAATTTTAAACTCATTCCTCTAGTATAATTTTATTTTATATTTATATATATAAGAATATATTAAATAGAAATTAAATTCTTTAAAAAAATAGAATTTTCATTTTTCATTTTTTTTCATTCACCATAAAAAACCTTAAGATTATAAAATTTTAACCATTTACTATAACTGATTTAAAAATATTACCTAAGTCAATGGCAAAATGGTCCAAAAAGTAGCAAAATTACTTAATTGATGAATAAATGAAAATGGGGTGGTGAAATGGATACAATTGAAACGTTGTAACTAAATCGATAAAAGGTGAAACCTCGGGGGTGTTTTTGATAATTTCCCTAAATTGAGATATTCGGAATGATCCCACGCGATACCCTAAATTTGAAATAGAACTGAAAATGAACAGTAATTACTTAAATGATCCAACAAAATACGCCCCTTTCTCTCTCTCTCCTTAAGTCTTATATGTCATAACTTCCTAGCCCATCTATCATCTCGTCTAATTAGTAAATAATATGTTCGGTTTCATATTATGAAAGTAAATACTTAAATATAATGAATTTCATTATTTTGTGTTGATTTGATCCGGTTAGTATTTCGTATAAAATCTTTTTTTAATTTTAATGTTAATATTAAGATCTGAAATAAGGATCAAATGTAAAACTAAAAATAATATAGTCAGAAAAGTGGAAGAGAGAAATGGACGTAATTGTGGCGACATTTCTTTTGGGGAGGCTGGTGGAGACTAGTTTGTAGAAGAGGAGAGAGACGATTTAGGAAAGACGAGTGAAGAGAGGGAATAGGATAATCTGGTCATTAAATTAGATTTAATTAAAAGAATTATAATAAAATGGTAGTTTGGGCATTTATCTAATACAGAACAGAAACTTGAGCTTTTAATTAAAGCCTTAACCAAAAATTACAGCATGGTCCTTATAGTTTCTCTAAGCTAACAAAAGTGCAATATTAAATCAAACTTGCATAATAAATTTTCTCAAACTTTCAATTAACAACTAAGACTTTTAAATTGGATAAACTAGTCCTCCTACTTGAAAGTACACCCAACAAATCTCTCCCTACCGATAAGTAGGAGAGATATTTCAAACACGATACCAAACAAATCACCAAAGTTAGTTGTTTTATTCTCGAACTCCAATAACTGGCAAAATTGTTTTTTTTTTCAATCGAGCACAAATTACTCGCAAATGTAGATTTTCGTCACCAAGCAAAAATAACTTGGAAAGTTGATTTTCATCAAATGAGTACTAACAACTCAACAAGGTGCTGCCGAAACACTAAAAGGTAGCCCCACGTAAGTGCACGTGCAACACTTATCAACTATCCCATGAGGCAACAATATTTTCAAGCCTTTAGCAAATATGGAACCAACAATGTTCATACGAAGCTATCTTTTTCCCATCCCAATCTTTATTCGTTCCACCGAAACAACAATTGGTCTAATAATCAATGAAGAATCATCAAGCGAACACAAATCATTCAAACCATAAATAACGGTCGACGCAGGCTCATCAACAAATATCAAAATAACTCCTTCAATTTACTAATACCCTCAATGAATTGTTCCCAATCACAAGCACCATCACCGCGTGATTCTACATCCATCACCAAATCCAAGTGCATGAAGTCTAGTACACTTGCGACCTCCGTAGGTCCAAAAGAAACTTTCCTCGCCATGGTATCGAGACTACAAGAAATCTTAAAACGACCACTGCTAACCACTGAGCTACCCATCCATACTACAAAAGGTTATAATGTTTATAGCCACAAACAATCACCATCGACCCTCGGTGAGTTCCCAACTCTCCTCCAAGAATGTATTGCAATAGCCATCTTTGGCTAACAGACCTGCAGAAAGAATATTGAAGCCAGTGTCAGGAATATGCTTCATATTCCTCAAGACTAATTTAGTGCCATTGTTAGTGCACAAATCAACATCGCCTATACCCACAAACTTGGATAGTTTGTCATTACCCAAAGAAATATAATTCAAATTACAAGCTCTATAAGAAGAGAATAGTTCTTGACATAGAAAAGCATGAGTAGGCGCAACGCTATCTATCACCTAACATAAATCATCACATAATTTCTCACCCGTCGGATCATCACGAACAAGTAAGAAGATATCATCAACAATACATGCATCATTGGTCTTCTTATCGTCAACCTTCTCCTTCTGTTTAAACTTATAAAAATTCGATTTTATGTGCCTCTTTTTATGACAATAATGGCACTCAACATTAACCCAATGATTTGAAACACCCCTCGAAGAACTTCAACCTCCCCCTAGATTTTGCTATAAGAGCATATGGAACATGAATAGAAGGCATAGTCTTCCCTCTAATCTCTTCACCCATTACAGAGCTTTTCACAATCGCCATGGTGATCTTCTCATCAGGTGCAGAATTAGACAATGTAGCCCTCAAAGTCTCAAATGAATCTAGCAGTATCTACAAAAACCAAAGTGCTTGTAACTCATCGTCGAACTTTTCTCCCGTGTTACCCAGCTGTAGATCAAATCTTAGAAATTTCCCAAGTGCTTAGCCATAAGCTTATCTTATTCATACCGCGAGTACATCATCTGACCAATAACATACATTTTGTTATTATCAGTTTTCTTAGCATACAAATCCTCTAATTTTTCCCAAAGTGCCTTCACATCAGTTTTATTCGCCACACGGTTCAAAACATTATTATCAATCCATTGGTGAATAGAACCACAAATTTTTCTATGAAGAAAATTTCACTCTTCCCTGGAATTTTCTTTAGATTTTTCTTATGAAAATACTAGCGAGTACAAATCCTTCACTTATAAAAGGTTTTCCATCTTACCATTCCAAACATGGTAATTGGAACTATTCAAATATATTAATCCTAATTTTGTTAATATCATTCATCTTGTCAACAAAAAAAGACCAAGAGCCAAAATCTTATACCACTTATCAATATCAAACACACATAAGAGTTCTATCCCAGCTCCAATATTACTTTTAGAGAACAATGATTACACACTCACACCCGTTCCCAAATCACAATGGAAGCAAATAATAAATTTGGCCCCAACATAAGAATATGATAATCAACCACAAGCAAAAATAAATAACGATATGTAAAACACAACAAAATTTAATATGGGAAAAATTTCTCCAAACCGAGAGTAACAAAACTTACAGAACTATATACCCACAAAATCAATCCACTAACCAATAGAGAGAATACAACCAAAAATCACATCGTATACATGCGAGGGATATCAATCACAAATAGATACAAGAGTATAATCACAAAAATAAAGCAATAGGAATATCCAAACAAGAATCTTGATGCCCAACGTATAACCCCAAAACAACTATCAATCTCCCAATCACCAATGACTCCTAAGAATAAAATTTTTATCTCCTCAAACTCTACTCTAAAAATTTCCAAATATTATTTTCTATTTTATATAATCGATTGCCAAAAATACTTATATTCTTGTACAAAATTTAAGCCCCAAAGTGCCAAATTCACCTGAGTAGAACAATATGAACCAAAGACACTACGGCCTCAAAATGCGTTCTAACACCACGGCCTCAAACTAACACCGTGGCCTCAAAATGGGAGCTCAGGGTAGGGAAGGTTATCCACAAGCCTTTAAGCATAAAATCTTGGGAGTATGTTTCTTCCAAATTGCCGGTCGTGTCGATCATATCGATGATTTGTATTTTGTGTTGGTCGTGTCGTTGGTTGTATTTCTTGTCGTTTGATTCATGATGTTTTCAGATAATTATTGTTGGATATGCATATAAGGAAATTTAGTTAACATTATTATTTTATATAACCTATCGTTACTTATGTTTCTTTAGAATTGAATTCACATTTGACTCGTACCTATTTTGTTGTATTTAGCGATATTGTTTTTCTTATAAAATGCTAAACAGATCCAGGTGTCGGAGGACGTAGGAATCAAGGTTAGGAATGAGTTGAAGCTCGCTTGGGTGTCGATATTTTTAGTTATTTCCCTTACATTTTCTTTAAATGGTTGTAGGTCATCTGTCGAGTTTACTTTTATTTACGTCATGGAATAAATTATATGGCCAAAACATGATAATAAGGCCCAATGGGTTTATTTGTTTTGTCGTTAAGTTTGAGTAAGTTTCAGTTATGGAAAAGGATTATTGAAGGTTTGATTTAAATTTGTATTGTGGCTGGTTATTAGTGACATGCTCGAGATGTGACAAATTTTGGGGCGTTACAGTTATAGTAAATTCTACTAGGGGAGTTTAGCCTTCTGTAAGGTTGTTAAAAATGAGGGATTATTCAAGCATTTTAATATCATTGTACCAAAAAATGCATACCAAATCCAAAGGTCTTGGATGCAACAGCTTCTAATATTATTGTTAGTTCACGGAAGAGGCCTTTAAAGCTTCTTACCCAACCTGTAGGACAATTTTTACATTTTCAATATATGCAGTCAATGCTTCCTGGATTGCTCGAAAATCAACTCGCGTCCCCAATCCTCGAACCAAATTTCATACATATGGCTATAACTAGATGTTTCAAAGTTTCTATAGTTGTGCTCTCCCCAATTCTCAAATATTCATCTACAAAGTTAACAAAAATTCCAAAAGATAAGAAACGCATATCTGCAGTACCTTTATCAAAGAATGATGCTCAACCTTACCAACTGCATTGCTTTTTTTTATAAAAATTACTCATCGTGAGCAACTGCACGAATGCGGAGGAATCAGTTCCGACCCTAGGAAATTATGGGCCTGGGGCGAAAAAAAAAAAACATTTACATAAATAAAAAAATTTAATTTTAATCACCCAACAATAACAAGCAGCCCTCGGATAGGACAATTGCCTAGAATTTTTGGCCCTAGGCCTGAGCAGTTTTATATAAATAAAATTCACAAATTTTCGGCCCTTAAAAATTTTTGAATCCTTAATGCAAATAAAAAAATTCAAAATTTTGGACGATTTATATAAATTGGACTCTTTATATAAATTAAAAAATTCAAAAAATTTGGGCCCCTATATTTTTTGGCCCCTAGGCGGTTGCTCTGACTGCAGCCAGCCCTGGAAGGATGAGACTTTACTCATCCTAAACCTCCTTCCAAAATGTTCTTCTGGAAACATGGGATTTATAGCAAAATAGTCAACATACAACTTCTCGAATGTCTTGGAAATCACATAATTGTAATGAGCGAATTCCTCAAGTGAAGTGTCATCTAAAAATTCATATTTTCTTCTAAAACCGGCCATAAAACTATAGTTTATTAGTTGTGAGATATGTGAAATTGAATATTTTGCTTACTATTTGGAGTGGTAGGAAAATATATAAGTTTTGCTTATTATTTACAGTGGCAGGAAAAGATACGAGTGTTTAGTTATAGATAAACATGAATTGGCATAAAATCTTTCGTCATTATTTCAACTAATAATATTTGTTATGAATTTTGGCGTATTTTACTAATACCCATTGGTATGAAGTTTAAATGTGTTTTACAATGAAATTTTCTTACAAAAATTAGGAGCATGTGGGGTATGCATCGGTTAGTTCGGTTCAAAATATAACCGAATCCGAAAAAATCGAATCAACTGAATTTTACAAGTGAAAAATTTAACCGACTGAATCATATTTTCAAAA
>MKEJ01015280.1:0-10797 GCA_001753735.1 Embelia ribes
TTTATATTTGATGGCATGATGATTATTTTATAGAAGGATATGGTTGGAATAGTTACGTAGTTTCTTTTTATGCTCGCATTCCCCGCTTTATGAGGATTTGGGACGTGACTCGATCACATGCTATGGATCCGGCTCATGCTTCCGTAACATTGACATGCAGAATACTGGATGTACATTTTCCAACTATGTAGGTAGAGTTAATCGGTTTGCTAACTTCCCTACCTTCTCAAGAATCTGGAAAGGTCGCACAAACTTGGGCGATAACTTGCCCTTCTTCCCAAATCTCATTACCTTAAGGAACACATGGTCCCCTTCTTCAAAGAATAATGGGCACCTCCTCCTGTCGGCTAACTCTTCTGTCAACTCTGGGTTGTCATTAACCTTTTCCGAATCACATTAACTACCTATGATGTCCGTTGTACCACATCTGGACCCAACAAAAGTGGCTGTACAAACTCTATCCAATATATAGGAGACCTACACGGTTGCCCATACAACGCTTCAAACGGTGTCATCCCAATACTAAAGTGGTAACTGTTATTATAGGCGAATTCAGCGAGATATGTATGATCTTCCCAACTCCCCCCAAAAGTCGAGTATACATGCCCTTAACATATCTTTCTATGTTTGAATCGTCTTCTCCATTTGCCCATCTGTTTGAGGAGGAGAGCCTGTACTCTTCATCAACCTAGTGCCCATAGTATTCTGTATCCCTTCCCAGAAGTGTAAAATGAATCTAGGATCTCTGTCGGATACTATCGGATAAGGTGCCCCATGTAATTGCAGAATCTCCTTCACATATATTTGTGCCAGTACCTCGGCTCCGTCTTCTTTTCTAACAGGCAAAAAGTGAGCCGACTTCGTCAACTTATCCACTATCACCAAATGGTATCCTTCTTCCCCTTTGACTTTGGTAGTCCGCTCACAAAGTCCATCATAATGTGCTCCCACTTCCACTTTGGTATCTCAAGGGGCTAAAACTCCTCACCAGTCTTCTTCCTATCTCCTTTAACCTGTTGGCACGTCAAATACCGTGCCCCAAATTGAGTGTTATCTCTTTTCAAACTCGGCTACTAGTAAGTATGATATAGATCATGGTACATTTTGTTCCCACTAGGATGTATCGCTAACCGCAAATGATGCAATTCCCTTAATACTTCTTCCCTCAGCGATTTCGGAACATATAGTCGGCCTCGGTACCTCAACTCCCCATGGTTCCCAACAATCCAAACTGGTGATTCCCTACTATAAGCCCTTGCAATAAACTTCTCGGATTGCGCATTCCCTTTCTGATAATCAATAACTAGCTAAATCAATTCGGGTTGTGCAAATATTGCATTCAAGGTAATTCTTTTTATATCATCAATGTAATTGCCATCAACTAGTTCCAAGACAAACTTCTCAGACGTACGTATTCATCATTGATAAGACAAGCCAATATGCATCGAGTCTTACGACTCAATATAGCCCACCCCCCTTTCGGGAACGATCAATATAAGGGCAGTGGTTAATAGCTCCTTTAACCTAAAAAAGGCTTTCTTGTACTTTGCATCCTACTCGAACTTGACCCTTTTTCGTGTAAGGCAGGTCATAAGAGTTGCTATAGTCGAGAAATCCTTGACGAATTTCCAGTAGTATCCTACCAATCCCAAGAAGCTACGTATTTCAGAAAGGCTCTTGGGCCGTTTCCAATTCGACACCGCTTCAACCTTCGACGGATCTACAACTATCCCCTCTGCGGTCACCACATGCCTCACCATGCTAAGCCAAAACTCGCACTTCCATAATTTTGCATACAACATATGCTCCCTCAATATCGACAAGGCGATTTTCAGGTGTTCTCGATGCTCTTCCTCTGTCTTTGAGTATACTAATATATCATCAATGAACACAATAACAAATCGATCTAAATACTTCTGGAACAGCTAGTTCATCAAGTCCATGAAGACTATCGATGCGTTCGTCAATGAAAATGGCATCACCAGAAATTTAAAATGACTCTTATAAGATCCAAAGGCAGTTTTCTTCCCGAACTCTCATCTGGTGATAGCCCGAGCGAAAATCAATATTCGAAAAATGCTTCGATCCCTTCAGCTTGTCGAACAGATCATCTATTCTTGGCATCTAATACTTATTCTTGATGGTGACCCTGTTCAACTTCCGGTAATCGTTGCACATTCTCATTGACTCATCCTTTTTTTGTACAAATAATGTCGACGCTCTCCACAACAATCTACTTTCTCTAATGAAACCTTTACTCGATAGGTCATCAATCTGTATCTTCATTTCCTCTACCTTTGCTAGCGCTAAACGATATGGGGATATATTGATAGGGTACATACCTGGAATGAGGTCGATAACAAACTCCACCTAACAAAGTGGTGGCAAGTCCCTAAAGTCCTCCGGAAAGACATCGGGAAAATTACAAACCACAGGAGGTAACTTAGGATGTACCGCCCTTGTGTCTGTGACAGAAAGACTCGCCAACATGCTGCTGAGAGAATTCTGGGCTGCTCCTATCAACTCCGGAGGAACATCTCGGTTGCCAATAAACCAAATCACCACCCCTTCCTCAAGATATAGGGTAACTCGACATCAATCACACTCAATCACAGCATGATTGATTGACAACCAATCCATTCCCAAAATGATATCGAACCCCAACATATCTAGAATGATCAAATTACATTCGAATTCAAAATTGGAGATGAGAATGAATACCTTACAATACAAAACCTCATAATAACTCCTTCCCCTAATGGAGTATCAACAGACAAGCTAGAATCTAACCTAAATGGCTCAATTGCCAATGATCATACTAAACTCGCAGCTATAAAAGAACGGGATGCTCCCGTATAAAAAAAAACACGTGCACATGAAGTATAAAATAGAAGTATACCTCGTAACAATGGATGATTATGCTGGAGTCATCAAAGTTTCCTAAAAAGCGTACAACCTAAATGGTACCGTGGATGCAGAAGTCGATGCGGCTGCTCGGTTGGCTCCCCCCTGTTGAACACTATGGCTCGGTACTCCCCCCAACTGTGTAGGATATTGTACCCGTACCTACGTAACTCCCCTCAGACAGACTCGATGAGTGTGTCCCATCTCTCCACAAATGAGACATCTAGCGGTTGGACAATTCGCAATGAAATGCCTATCTTCCCCGTATTTATAACATGTTTTATGACCCCCGCTTGCAGAACCAGACCCCACATTGTACGATTCCTACCCCGATACCATTTCGTTGTATCCTTTCTTCCTACCACTCTAAACCCTATCCTGACCTCGTGACTGTTGTCCCTGAGGTGGCCCTATATTATGACTCTTCTTCCTTTCTTAAAATTGTTGATTCTGACGATCTATAGCCTCTTGCTCATCAGCCTGTTGTTCTGCCTCATCAAGCATAGTCGGTCTCACTATGGTCACGACACGACTGAATCGAGACTCAAACCCTTCAAAAATCTTTTAACCCAATCTGCCTCTATCGGAACGTATGCCTTGGCATATTTTTCCAAAGTCAGAAACTCCGTAGCATACTGCATCACAGATTGACCCCCTTGCGTCAACCAAAGGAAATGTTCTACTTTCTTGTCATGATATGACTGCGGGTAGTACCTATTCAGGAATGCCTCCTTGAAAGAATCCCAAGTCATCCCTTCGATCACTTACAAGTTAGCATATCATTTCCACCATTCGACAGCCTCATCTCACAATAATTACGGTATTTTCCACGCCATAACTGTCCCATCGATCAACCTTATCATGCAAAAGTGGTGTTCCATATTTGACAACCAAAGATCGGTACCTTCTGCATCCGCACCTCGCCAGAAGATAGGGGCATCGAATTTTCCAATCTCCTTCTGAGCCCGGGTCGCCTATACCCCAACTGTTTGATTGCCCGCTTATAGGGTGCCTATTGTCTCAAGAGTAGCCTTGACCATTTGGGAGGTCTGTTATGCCATTTGTTAAGACATAATGGCTTCTAGCTACTACAAATCTATGAAAGCATGTACCAGTGCTAGAGTTGCATAAGCCTCTTATAGAACTACCACAGAGGCAATCTCCTCCTCCTGGTGAGTGTGTGCCTCCAGGGGGGGTGGAGCCTGTCCCTTACTATGGCCACTACTACCCTAACCATGTCCATGGCAACCACAACCTACCTATCCATGCCCATGACCACCACAGCCAGCCTGTACTCTATGACGACCATGACCTGCCGGTACTTTGTGTCCACACCTATGCCCAACCTATCCACCTCTTGCTTGTCACACCATCTATAAGATATAGAGAAAATTTAGAATGATCAATCACATGTACGTATTGGGAAAGTAAACTAACAATGTATGTAAATCCCAACGGTTTATTTTTAACTTCCTCTACTAGTAGAGTTCCGTGTTAGACCTATAGGGCATCCCTTATATGTCCAGTAAAGAACTAAGCATCAACACCCATCACAATAATCCACTTGGTATTAGGATATAAAAACATGTGTAAAAAAAGTCTGTGACATGGACTGATGCATCCTAAATAGCTATCGGACCTTCTAGACGCAGCTCATTCGAGACTTCCTACCCAACAGACCCATTTCTTACAACTTCCTAGGTTGTCGTATACCTAGGATCTGATACCAATTGTAAGGTCCCGCATCTAAAACAAAATATCAACATATGAATAAACATAAATGTAATAAACATCTGACAGAACTATAATAAATATTCCAATTATAATCTTAAGTTAGGCCTTATTATCATGTTTCTATGGCCATACATCAAATCCCAATAACTCAAACTAGCAATCTATGTCTGTCTGAATGAATAAGGTAAAAGCTAATCATAAGTAAACTCCCAAAGACCTAGAGTGAGCTTCGATTGATCTAGCTCTGGTATCCCTGGCCTCTAGCTTCTGGGTCTGCTTGGCATTTTTATGCAAAATAGTAGAAAAATCCGACAAACAAGTACGAGGTCAGAAACAATACCACAATTTTAATGAAAAGTGCATATATGATAACGTAGCATGTGGCATTAATAATAAATATAAAGACAGTATAGAAGTACAACAATATGTAAAAATTGTAAAGTTTAATTACAGCTACCCATCCAACCATGCTACAAGATATCACTACCATCTATTGGGATATACAATCCTCTCACATCCTACTAACCACTCGAAAACTGTGTTCTCGATGTCAACGCCACACTATGGGTCAAGGTATAAGTAATCATGTAATACGGCTACCACAAAAGACTGTGTTCCAATGGCCACTGTAGGAGACTTGCATGCCAACGGCCACTAGAAAAAGATCCTGTATACTAACAGCCACCACGGAATGTGTATTTCTCTATATGCTAACTACTGTAGTCTTATACTTCTAGAAATTTTAGGGGTAACCTGTCCTACTCCCTAAATCTATCACAACCATGCCTACGCTCAAATTCAAAATCGTATGGAATGCCAACGATGTTGATACAAAATTCAATCATTTAATTTCAATTCTTAACTTTGCATTAATTGCTAACGTCCATCTACGACCAAGTTCAGTTATTTGTTTAAGTTATAGTTGTAATAACTGTTTAATGTTTTGACAATATCTTTCAAATCATAAGTTTAGTTGCATTCTATAATATATAATTGGAAAGTTATTTCTCTACAACTTCTATATTTTGATGAAAATTTAATTTTAAGTGTAAAAGGGTCAAAATAAAATTCGAAATGCTCAGGACGCTAATAGAACAACAGAAAATATGGCAATAGTTTGGTATTTTATCAATATCTTTCAACCCGTAAATCTGATTGAGGCCTACAATATACCTTTGAAAAGATATTTCATTTATTTACGACTTTTGTATTTTAAGAAAAATTTAATTTAAAACATAGAGGGGTCAAAGTAGATCTCAAAACATTCAAGAAATGTACCAACACCACCGGTAGACAGTATGCACCAAATTCCATAGTTTTAATGATACAATCTTTGCTATAGAATTTCTAAGAGATTTCCGCAATGTACCTTATATAGACAAAAGGATTTCCCTCGAAAGCTAGGGATTTAGGAACCCTAATACGTTCCTCTACCAAACATCACCCAAACATAAACCTACAACCACAACTAAACAACGATTTGGATTTAATAATTATATATACATCAATTCATCTTAAAATCTCTCTTTTTATGAATTTGAATAATTACAGGTATGAATGACCATAAGAGAAAAAAGATACTTCTTACATCACAATGATTAAGATGAGGCGAGGATTCCAAATCTGGGATTAGTTTTTCTCCCGGCCTTCTCCTCCTCTAGGATTGAGCAAGTTTTTGGACAATGGTGACTTATCCTTTTCTCTCCTCCTTTCTTTTTGTTAAACGTAATCTATTATTACGTATAATGGGAGCAGAAAGAGAGAAAGGAAGGGAAATATAAAACCTTTTCATTCCACTTCTACTTAATTGTATTTTAGTCCTCCAAGTCCACTATTTATCATAATAAATCTTCCTTTATTGTTAGGGTATAATAGTAGTAGTCTATCCCCTAATAAATATTAATTGAACATGATTGTATAATCTGACCCAGAATAGATTAATTATAGATTCTAGGATTATTAATCTGTCTAGTCAGCTTATGACTCATTTAGACGTAGTTATGGTGTTTGACAAATACCCGATAATAGTTTAAATGGAATTAAATCAGATTTATTGCACTAGTGAATTATAATTTATTTTAAATGGAGTTTAATTATAATGAATCATGGGAGAAAGTTAAATTACCAGAATCACTAAAATGAGGCAAGACTTTAAATTAATTGTTTAAGAACTTTACTTTTTATTGTTTTGTTTCTTATTGTCTGCTCTTGTAAACAAGAAAACCCATTATTTAGGAGTAGTGATAGTTTAGATAAGTAATTACTAGGATTGAAACTAATTAAAAAGGGTTAAATCATAATTTTCCCAGATCAGTATGAGTCCCTTGGTTTGATAAATCCAGTATCTTACTAGTAAAACTACATTGTTCCTAGTATAATTATTAGGTTCCTCCTTGCATATTTTATGAGCAATCAATATCCTTCTTCCCTATCAACCTCGGTAGTTTGCCCACAAAACCTTTGTGATGAGCTCCTACTTTCACTTTGGTATCTCAAGGGCTTGCAACTCCCCACTGGTCTTCTTTTTGTTAACCTATTGGAACGTCAAGCACCGTACCACAAACTGAACGATATCTCTCTTCAAACTCGACCACAAGTAAGTACGATGTAGATCATGGTATATTTTGTTCTCACCAGGATGTACTGCTAATTGCTAATGGTGTAATTCCCTAAATACTTCTTCCCTTATCGATTTTAGAACATATAGTCAGCCTCAGTACCTCAACTCCACATGGTTCCAAACAGTCCAAATTGGTGATTCCCTATTATGTGCCCTTGCAATAAACTTTTCGGATCGTGCATTCCCTTTCTGAAAATCAATAACTTGGTTAATCAATTCGGGCTGTGTGAACATTGTATTCAAGGTAATTCTTTTTATACCATCAACGTAATCACCATCAACTAGTTCCAAACCACACTCCCCAAATGTACGTATGGCATCCCATTCGTTGCAGATAAGACAAGCCAATATGCATCGAGTCTTGCTGCTCAACAGATCAGCTACCACATTCGCCTTCTCATATGGTATTGCAGATCAAAATTGTATTATTCTAAGTGTTCCATCCACCTTTTCTATCTCATATTGAGGTCCCTCTACGTGAATATGTACTTGAGACTCTTATGGTCGGAGTGGATCTCAAACCTCTCTCCGTATAAATAATATCTCCAAATCTTCAATGCAAACACAACGGCTCCCAATTCCAAGTCGTGTGTTGGGTAATTTTGCTCGACTTCTAATTACCAGGATGCATACACAACAACCCTCTCTATTCCTTCCTTCGATGTATCATAGTATACAATATATCCTACCCTTCTTTTGGGAATGATCAATACAAGGGCAGTGGTCAATAGCTCTTTCAACTTAAAAAATGCTTCCTCGCACTTCGCATCCCACTCGAACTTGATCCCTTTTTGTGTAAGATGGGTCATAGAAGATTCTATAGTCGAGAAATCCTTGATGAATTTCCGGTAGTATCCAGCAAATCCCAAGAAGCTATGTATCTCGAAAATGCTCTTGGGTTGCTCCCAATTTGACACTACTTTGACCTTCGATGGATCCACAACTATCCCCTATGTGGTCACTATATACCCTAAGAACTTACCTCGTTGAGCCAAAACTCACAATTCGATAGTTTTGCATACAACTGATGCTCCCTCAATTTCAACAAGGTGATTTTCAGGTGTTTTTGATGCACTTCCTTTATCTTCGAGTCTACCAATAACAAATCGATCTAAATACTTCTGGAACACCCAGTTCATTAGGTCCATAAAGTCTGCCGGTACATTAGTCAATCAAAATGGCATCACTAGAAATTCGAAATGACCCCTATAAAATCTAAAGGCAGTCTTCTTAATGTCTTTTTCCCAAACTCTCACCTGGTGATAGCATGAGCAAAGATCAATCCTCGAAAAATGCTTCAACCCCTTCAGCTAGTCAAACATATCATATATTATCGGCATTAAGTACTTATTCTTGATGGTAACCTTGTTTAACTTTTGGTAATCGATACACATCCTCATTGACCCATACTTTTTCTATACAAACAATACCGGTGCTCTCCACGGTGATTCACTTTCTCTAATGAAACCTTTACTCAATAGGTCATCAATCTGTATTTTCATTTCCTCTACCTTTGCGGGCGCCAAACGATATGGGGGTATGCTGATAGGGAGCGTACCTGGAAGGAGGTCGATAGCAAACTCCACCTCAAGACGTGGTGGCAATTAGATAAGGTCCTCTGGAAAGACATCAGTAAAATTGCAAACTACGGGAGGTAAATTAGGATGTACCACCCCCGTATCTGTGATAGAAAGACTCGCCAATGTGCTGCTAAGAAAATTCTAGGTTGCTCCCGTCAACCTCCGAGGAACATCTTGGTTGCCAATAAACTAAATCACCTCCCCTTCCTCAGGATATAGGGTAACCAGACATCAATCACACTCAATCACAGCATGATTGGCCGATGACCAATCCATTCCCAAAATGATATCGAATATCAACATATCCAGAACGATCAAATTATATTCGAATTCGAAATTGGAGATGAGAATGAATACAACTTATGACACAAAAACCTCAGAATAACTCCCCTCCTTAATGGAGTGTCAACAGATAAGCTGGAATCTAACCTAACTGGTTCAATTCCTAACGATCGTACCAAACTCGCAGCTATAAAAGAACAAGATACTCCTATATTAAACAAAATATGTACACACGAAGTATAAAATAGAAGTGTACCTCGAACAATGGATGCCTCTGCTGGAGTCATCGGAGTCTCTTAAAAATGTACAACCTAACTAGTGCCATGGATGCAGAAGTCAATGCGGTTGCTCGGTTGGCTCCCCCCCATTTAATACTATGGTTATGTGCTCCTCTTGACTGTGTAGGATATTGCACCCGTGTCTGCACAACTCCCTTCAAACAGACCCAATGAGTATATTCCATCTTTCCACAAATGTGATACCTAACGGCAGGACAATAGGTAATGAAGTACCTATCTTCCCTACATTTATGGCATGTTTTATGTTCCCCCCTTGCAGGACTAGACCCCACAGTATACAATCTCTGCCCCGATGCCTTGCCGTTGTGTCATTTCTCCTTACCATTTTGAACCTTGTCCCGATCCCAAGACTGTTGTCCCTGAGGTGGCCCTGGATTACGACTCTTCTTTCTTTCTTGGAACTACTGATCCCGATGATCTATTGTCTCTTGCTCATCACCTCGCTGTACCGCCTCATCAAGTGTAGTCAATCTCACTACGGTCACTACACGACTGAACCGAAACCTCAAACACTTCAAAAATCATTTAACCCGATCTACCTCTGTCGGAACATATGCCTTGGCGTATTTTGCCAAAGCCAAAAACTCCGTAGCGTATTGCATCACATGTCGACTCCCTTGCATCAGCCTAAAGAAATCTTTCACTTTCTTGTCATGATATGACTGTGGGCAGTTCCTATTCAAGAACGCCTCCTTGAAAACATCATAAGTCATCCATTTGATATCAAACAACTCAATGTATCCATTCCACAATTCGACGCCCTCGTCTCGCAAGAATCGCGGTGTCATCTGTGCCATAATTGTCCTATCAATTAACCCCATCATGCGAAAGTGGTTCTCCATATTCGACACCCAAAGATCATCACCCTCTGCATCCACAACGCCCTAGAAGATAGGGCCATTGGACCTTCCAATCTCTTTCTGAGCCTAGGTTGCATGTACCCCAATTGTTTGATTGCCTGCTTGTGAGGTACCTATTGTCTCTAGAGTAGCCCTGACCACTTAGGCAGTCTGCTATGCTATTTGCTGAGGCATAACGGCTGCCAGCTACTGTAAATCTATGAGAGCATGTGCTGGTGCTAGATTTGCATAAGCCTCTCCTGGAACTCCCATCAAGGCAACCTCATTTTCATGGTAAGCGTGTGCCGCCGGGAGAGGTGGAACCTATCCCCTACCACGGCCATGGCCACCCTGACCATATCCATGGCTACTAAGACTTGCCCATCCATGCCTGCATCCATTACTGCTGGCCTGTACTCCACGGCTACCATGACCTGCCGGTGCACCGTGTCCATGTCCAGCCTGTCTACCTCTTGCTTGTCGTACCATCTATAAGATATAGAGAAAATTTAGAATGATCAGTCACATGTACACATAGG
>MKEJ01015283.1:0-24815 GCA_001753735.1 Embelia ribes
TGTAGTTATGCTGTCGAAATTTCTTTGTTTATTTCGGTGATTTGGATCATTGTATTGCGGGTTATGGTTTTATTGTGGTTGTTGTTATGATTGGTGTGTTGTTGTATCACATCACACCCTCGGGTCCCGGGTGCTTGGGATTCGGGGGCGTGACATAGGTTTAGTAAAGGTGTTGTGGAAGAGTGGTTCAAATCAATAGAAAACTTAGTTTCCCTCTCGTGAGGAAGACCATTCAAATACTCGAAAAAAATATCTACAAATTCATTTACTTCTAGAATCGACTCCAACCCTAAAACCAACCCATCAGAAATGGAATGACTATCTAACATACATGTTAGACTATCTTGCGATTTGTGTGAATAAGAAAGAGAAAGCTCTCGCTCCCCTTGATAACAAATTATAACTCCTGTCGCGGTCACTATCAATACTTTACACCTCTCACAATCAATAACGGTATGAAAGTGAGACAACCAATCAATGTCGATAATGATGTAAAATCCCAACATCTCAAACAACACAAAGTTATACTCGAAAATATGATCCGCTATCACAAACTCACATCCCCGACACACAACACTAATACGAAAAATATTCTCCCCCAAAGTATCAACACAAATGGGGGTATTCAAATATTCTACATGTAGCTCTTATATTCATGCAAATCGTGCAGATATGAAAGAGTATAAAGCACCCATGTCAAACAATATATGCGCCCAAGTAGAGAGAAATGGAAGTATACCTCACACAATAAATGGCTCGATAACATTTGGAGCATGCAATATAGTAAAAGCACGAGTCTGTAAAGTCTAGTAATATTGTAAACCCTTACGAGAATTACCACCACCACCTCCCCAAGACAATCCTTCACTCTGGTGAGAAGAAATAGACAGACGTATATACGGATACGGCCTCCTCATAGCTATCTCAGGCATACTAGAAAATGAGGCAGCCCCACGAGAACTACTCGAAACTGCTAAACCCTGGGGACAACGCGCCTACATAGGCTCTTGAACTCTATATCGGCTACATACTATAGAAAGACACAAAATCTGCATATGCCCTTAAGTGCCACAAAAATGACACACAAGAGGATAGGATAATTTCGAGTAAAGTGACCCTACTGGCCATACTTAAAGCACCTCAACCTATGACTTGTCAAGCTAGATGAAAAAGATCGGGTAGGTTGAGGATGCCCATCACGAGAATGACAAGAAAACGCATTGCGGGATCTCTTCCTATCACCGCCACCACAAACTCTAGAACTAGCACCCTCACTAATACTACCTCCTCCTCTGCCACAACCACCTATACCCATAACAACTCCTGAATCCTGAATGGAATGGGACCCATAAGATTGATTTAGAGGCCTAGGAAGACAAACATCAAGAACCTGCTATCTCTCGAGTAAACTCGCCTTCACCCTCATTTCCGCTCTTATGCAAGCTACTTAAGTTTTGTCAAGCCCTAAAACTACAATGCTCTTAATAGTATGATAAAAACCGTCCTCGAATCTACTCACACATATCTCCTCCATAGAGACAAGCTCCGGTGTGTAATGAGAAAGGCTCGTAGATAGCCTTTAATGTAGGTGTATTGTAGAAGTCTTATGAATAAGACTTGCGATCTCTTTCCTCTTTCTGCCCCGTAACGTAGTGGAAAAGAACTCCTTGAGAAATGAGCTCTGAAAAGCCGCTCACGTAATATTGCCATGGCCATAAATCTCCTCATAACCCTTCCACCACTCTCCCGCTTTTGTGCATAGAAAGAACAACCCCACAGTCATCCAAAAATCATTATTTACCATGTAGAATGCATCGAAGATGCACTCCACCACCTTAAGCCAATGTTCCACCATAATTGGCTCATCTTCTCCCGTGAATGTAGGTTTATTCATCTGCCTAAAATTCATTTGAGCTTCTGAGGCCCTCGTTTAGTCACTCGTTGTGCTTTTTACCCTCGTATTTTGCGCTAAGTTATGCATCACTTCTTCCATATCCCTTAGCAAATTCTTCCATATCCCTTAGCAAATTGAAAGTGTCCAATTAAACTCTCCTTACTTCACCAACCCGAGCTTGAGCATATGGCAGAACACGAAATCGAGTATTAAAAATATCTTCCTTGTATCCTTCCAAACTAGCCTCGCTACTCTCTTCCAAATCTGGAATACCCTTAGCTTCTCGAATCTCGGATTCTCGTAACAAGTATGCCTAGCTTCTATTTCCTCAACACCACGGCCCCTAACATGACCACCCCAAGTATTGATCTTCTAGCCTTTACTGCCACAATGTCCACCTCTTCTTCCTCGTCTATGCATGCTTCCTCTAGACATACTTTACTTCACTTCACAATTCAACAACACAAAAAGACATAAGTTCATGTCTCAAACAAATGCCTTATGCAATGCAACAACTTTGCAATGAAACTCAACACCAATGCAAATGTAACTAAATGCTAACACAGATGCTACTTGACGCCAACACTAATATAACTTAACGAAACTACCAAACATTACTCATGCGACATAACAACACACACCACTAATACTAACAATACAACTACAAACAAACAAACAATATGCCTATACTATTGGCCTTACCTACCCTCAAGTCATCAAGGTTTATCTAACCCGGTTAAGCTTTGATACCAACCTGTTACTCTCCGAATCCAGTATGACCCGGGAGGCGATCTGTTTTTCCTTTTTAAAGAAAAAAAAAGAAAAATATATATAGTTTTAAAGAAAAGAAAATGAAAAGGAAAGCAACGCTACTTCGCATAACTGGCCAACTCATTCCACAGTAGAACAATTCTCAGAGTACGCAATTTAAATATATGTATAGCCTGCATGCAGTTTATATCAATGCAAAAGTAAATGCCATAGTTTACATCAACACATCAAATTGCTAACTTGAACAAAATAAAAGTGTATATTACATCATGTTCTAGCCTTAATAAGTATGATACATTAAAAGCCTCTTAAGGTGACAACAAGATATAATATGTAAATATTCTTCTACTACTATATTTGCCCTGAAAAATATACATCATGAATAATGGGCAACAATAATACAAAATAGCTAAATCGTCTCTAGCTCCAAAAAATATATATATGAATGCCTTAACGAGAGTCGTCACCTATCTCCGCACCTACAACGCAATTATGATACCAAATAGGGAATAAAAATATAACAGTTAGACTACTAAATAACATGATAAACATGATACTATATGGTGCCAATATGTATAAAATGCAACACATAATAGTGCATGCAATGCAAACTCAACAGCATTCGACACCAACACCGACACCAATACAACATGATGAACAAAGGTAGGAACTAGTGTCTCAACATGTCTATAATTTGCCCTCCTTATGGGACATGATTATAGTAAATAAATCTATGATTAGGTTTCCCGACTTTTACTGTAAGGCGCTGAGCCTTCTTTTTGCTTTAAACACTAAAAGGCAACACTTTTCCCCCCAAAAAATAGAAAATGACTCAATTTCCCAATGAAAGCAAATCAACACATTTTCATAATAAAAAATTTTAAATCTTAGATTTTAATTCAGCAACATGTTTTATTCCACAATGCTTGAGCTTCATCACTCCAACATATTTCAATACTTTTAACTTGCCAATACATTTAACGCCTTCAACACTTTTCATTTGACAACCTCAACACTTTAAATTTCATTTTAATTTATCCTTCAAAATCATTTTTGTCAAAAATTCTCATTTTTATCAAAAATAACGCTTTTCTCGAATAATGAAAATGCGATGTTAGTCATGAATGAATGGTACATAAATCATGCAAATTCATTATCAATGCCTACACATGCTCATTCAACGTAATTACTTCTTATGGAAAGAATTCAACCCCTACAATTCATAATTCAATAATAAAAAATTAACACATAAATTACACGTAAAGGTATACATATAAACTCACATATATATTGCTATTTTATAGTCTACTCGTACCTTTAACACCAATGAATTTTAAAAAAAATCCCCAAATTGCCCTATTCTAACACCGAATTGATCTAGCAAACATAAAGATATTCCCCTAGAGTTAAGGAACAAGAATATCAGTTTTAATTTCATGTATGAACTATGCACAGGAATCAAAGAATAGTAAACGAGTTATACAAAGATTGTGAGTTACCGTAAAACATTCTCTACATTCTGAGGATGAAGAATATATATCTAGAAATTAGATTCGGCCTTAGAAACTAGATAAAACTAAGCTCCAAAGTCTCAAAAATCATTTCTCCCTTCCCCCTTTCCCTTTCTCTCTCTTATTTTGATTTTGGAAAAAAGGAAATAAACAAAGAGTGAATTTTCATGCTACTTATGTCAGTCAAACACCCTGTTGGATCGATCAGTTCCAACTTCTGGATCGATCCAACAACTAGTTTGATTGATTGGACCTACTGGAATTTTGAGTGCTCACGCCTTGGGTTAAAAACTTCCATAAATACCTGTAATAACTACTAGATACTAATAGAAGTGTTTTACAAGTTTTGGAATACCATTTGAGTGCCTAATATTGGCAAACTCTAACACAACACCGCATCTAATCCACTTCACACCCCTAAAATCCAACTCTCACATTAGTCACAATGTGTCATGACACCCTTTTAAGTCTCTACAACATAGGCATGTTATCCTAGTACTACAATTCATGTGCTAATAGGCATAAGATGCAATGTCTCGTAAAACCTCGTATCAATACAATAACACCAATACCTCAATACTTATGTCACATTTATTCCAATGAAACTTCTAAACACAAAATAAATAATATCATTATCTATTTAAAACAAAAAATTTTACTCAGAATATCCAGGATGTTACAAAAACTATGTGCCAATAGCAATCTCATGAGACTTATGTACCAACGGCCACTACAAAAAGAACCTGAGTGCTAATCGCCACTACAAGAAGACCTGTGTGCCAATGGACACCACGAAATGGGTATTTTTCCATGTGCCAACTACTCTAGTCTTGTACTTGTAGAAATTTTAGGGGTAACCAATCCTACTCCCTAAATCCATCACAACCATGCCTATACTCAGATACTGATTCATAAGGCATGCCAACAATATTGATACATCATTCAATTATCTATTTTCACATCTTAACTTGGCATTAACTAGCTAATGTCCATTTATGACCAAATTCAACTATTTGTTTAAGTAGTAGTATTGGCAACTGTTTAGTATTTGGATGATATCTCTCAAATCGTAAGTCCGATTAAGACCTATGTTATACTGTTGGAAACATATTTAATTTATCTACAACTTTTGTATTTTGAGAAATTTTAATTTTAAGCATAGACGAGTCAAAATAAATCCCAAAGTGCTTAGGTCGCCAATAGAACATTAGAAAATGGGACAATAGTTTGGTATTTTGAATATATCTCTTAAATCTTAAATCCGATTGAAGCCTATAATATATCATTGGAAAGATATTGTATTTATTTAATACTTTCTTGTTTTAAGGACAATTTAATTTAAAGCTTAGAAGGGTCAATATAATGCTCGGAATCTTCAGGTTGCCAACAGAACAGTAGGATAATAGTTTGGTATTTTTACAGTATCTCTCAAACCATAAATCTTATTGAAGCCTATGATATGCCATTAGAAATATATTTCATTTTTCTACAACTTTTGAATTTTGAAGAAAATTTAATTTAAAACTTAGGGGGATCAAAATAGAGCTCGAAATGTTCACGGAAAAAGCCAATAGCACCAACGGACAGTATGCCCCAAATTCCACAGTTTTAATCATATAGTATTTGTTATAGAATTGCTAAGAGGTTTCTGCAACATACCTTATACAAGAAAAAATGATTTTTCTTGAAAGTTCAGGATTTAGGAACCCTTACACATTCTTCTACCAAACATCACCCAAATGTGAACCTACAACCACAATTGAACAACAAATTAGATTTAAAATAATTATCCGTAAGTCAATTCGTCTTAAAATCCTACTTTTTATGAATTTGAAGAATCATAGGTATGAACTATCCTAAGAGATAAAAGATACTACTAACATCACAATGACAAGGACGAGGCGAGGATTATAAATCTTGGATTAGTTCTTCTCCCGGTCTTCTCTTCCTATCGGATCGGGCAAGTTTTTGGGCAAGGGTGACTTCTCCTCTTCTCTCTACCTCTCTCTCTGTTAAACGTCATCTATTATTACCAATAATGGAAATGGAGAAAGAAGGGAAGGGAAAGGTAACACCTTTCCGTTCCACTTTCATTAATTGCAATTTAGTCTTCCAAGTGCACTGTTTGTCCCCCAAAAGAAATAAACTTCGTTCTCGAAGTTCCATTCATACTCATCAATAAACTCCTACATTCAACTCAATGCTTACCCTAGAGGTTCCAAATTTAGCCTTGCTTACCGTCAAAGCTTGCACATTAAGTATTCCTACCTATAGTCAAACTATCTTAACAATTAGACGATGGCTTCCTCATTCAAACTCTTACAAAAATCTTACCAAACTACATGATCAAATAACTTGTATAAATGTTAAACAGTGAACCAAAGCCACCCTCGAAATCCGACCAACACCCTTTTCCAACATAATATGAAGTATTTGTCTATGACAAGCTACCTATAACACCGAACTGATACTATCCACAAATACCCCAACATTCAAAACATTTAACTATTGAATAATTTAAATCACCAACCGATAAGGCCTACCTTGCAAAACATAATAGTTTAATCATCTCTAAAGTATTCATACAATATATACTTCCACTACTCTATCCCGTTACAACATCTTCAAAGTTTTGACAATTCTTCTTCATATCCTATACTATTTCACACTTCATAAACTATTCATTCTCTTTCATTTTAGTAATTCTTACCATTAATAAGTTTTACTATCCAACATACAACCAAGCATTTTCCAAATGTTCACATGATACTCAATTCAATAACTCTCACGTAGTTTCTACATGTATAACACTTTGCAATTCGATTCATCACATCATATAAACTTATTCTCTCAATTGCTCAAATTACTCAACACAACAACTCCACATATCCAATGATTTTTTCTTACTACCCTACACTTTTTACACATCTCTATAATTTCCATCACTAACTAATTCACTAAATCCGCATATCTCTCATTCGGGTTTACACTTAAACAATAGTCTAATACAATCTACCCTTTCATCTCAAACTGATTGGGAAAATACAAATCCATCTCAAGTCTCAACTTGTTCGTACTCATCTCAAAATTCAGCTTCTATCTTCGCCAACCCAACCTTGTAACTAATTACAATATTACTAGTCAAAAGTTATAAATATATCTTCCTCCTCATCACCTTTACAGCATAACATTATTAGTCACCCTTTGCCTAATGCAAACACATCTAAGTTAATCCACTGACTACCTTATCGACCGCACAACATCCTAATGATAACAATACAACACAACATCAACGGTTACATGACATCACCTCACCATGGTCAATAAACCCAATTATATGCATTTTCATTCCTGTCACAAATCATATGCCTACTGCAATCATTGCTTCCTAGAGTATGTATACTCCTATTGTAAGTTTTACACTAACATACCATCCAATAGTAATGCCCCAAAGAGCACCACACCTACCTCATTCACCGCGACTACTTGGACTACCGTCTCATTCATTGCATACTATAAATGACATATCTAAACTCAATAGATTAACTTAAAATCAATCGCATATTTGCATTTTAGCATATCAGAAAATGAAGTACAAAAATCCATATAACTTATCGTTAACTTCGTCCACTAGCAGAGATCCATGTTGGGCCTACAGGGTATCACTGTCTATCTAACACAGAGCTAAGCATCGACATTCATTACAATACGTTATCTATTTTTTTATATATAAAACACATGTATGAAAGCAATGCGATATGAATTAATGCAAACAAAGCACACAATACAGACAAGGCATCTAACGCAATCAAATTCCTAGATACCTACCCTGACTTTCTAGATGCGGCTCACTCTAGACTTTCTACTGATAGACCCAAAAACCTAAAGCTCCCAAGGTGTTCGTAAATCTTAAGCTTTAATCCCAACTGTAATGCCCCAGAATTACTAACCACTCCCGAGTATGCTAAAGGGTCCCATATCACATCAAATACTAAATAAATAATAAATATTTATGAAATAAATATCAAATTGATCCCAAATAGAAATAACATCCATTATCCATTTGGCCTTATTAAAAAAATTTATGGCCCATACCATTATTCAACGGAAATAAAAAAAATAACTCATCCCAGTTATAGGCCTACAACTGTCTGAAAAATATGTTAAATCCAATATTGAAATATAATAAAAACTATAACTAAGCTCCAACATATCCTATCAACAGGTTTTATGCTTCCCAGTCCTAGGTCCCGCTTGGCGTTTTCATGCAAAATAGTCAAAAAATCCACCAAGCAAGTACGAGTAAGAAACAATACCACAATTATAATAAAATGTGCAGTGTATGATAACATAACATGTGACATCAATAATAAATTTAAAGATAGTAGAGAAGTACAGTAGTGTATAAAACTGTAAAGTTCAATTACAACTACCCATCCAATCACGCTACAAGATATCGCTATCATCTATCGGGATATGCCGTCCTCCAAGGTCCTATTGACCACTCGAAAACTATGTTCTCAATGTCAACGACCATACTATGGGTCAAGGTATGAGTACTCATGTAATACGGCCACCACAGAAGACTGTGTGCCAATGGTCACCACATAAAAACTGTATGCCAACGGCCACCACAAGAGACCTGCGTACCAATGGCCACCACAAGAGACCTGCGTACCAATGGCCACCACAGAAAGAACACGTATACCAACCACTATCATAAGAAGAGCCTTATACCAAAGGACACCATAGAATGAGTAATTACTCCGTGGGTTAACTACTCTAGTCTTATACTTCTAGAAATTTTAGGGGTAACTTGTCCTACTCCCTAAATCCATCACAACCATGCCTACGCTCAGATACAAACTCGTAAGGCATGCCAATAGTGTTGATACATCATTCAAGTATTTAGTTTCACATCTTAACTTGGCATTAACTAGCTAACGTCCATGTACGATCAAGTTCAGCTGTTTATTTAAGTTGTAGTCATAATAACTATTTAGTATTTTGATAATATCTCTCAAACTATAAGTCTAATTGAGACCTATGATATACTGTTAGAAAGATATTTCATTTATCTATGACTTTTATATTTTGGAAAAAAATTAATTTAAATTTTAGAATAGTCAAAATAAAGCCCGAAATATCCAGATTGCCAACAAAATAGCAGAAAATATGATGGCAGTTTGGTATTTTGAGAGATAATATCTCTCAAACCGTAAATATGATTGAGGCATGTGATATACCATTAGAAACATATTTCATTTATCTACGACTTACATGGTTTAAGAAAATTTAGTTTAAGAAACATATTTCATTTATCTACGACTTACATGCTTTAAGAAAATAGTTTAAAGCATAGAAGGGTTAAAATAAAACTCGAAATGCTCAGGTTGCCAACAGATTAGCAAAAAATATGACAACAGTTCGGTATTTTGACAATATCTCTCAAACCGTAAATTTGATTGAGGCCTATAAAATACCATTGGAAATATATTTCATTTATCTACAAATTTTATGTTTTGAGTAAAATTTAATTTAAATGTAAAAATGTTTAGAAAAGACGCAAATGGCACTAGCGGAAAGTATGCTCCAAATTCAACCATTTTAATCATACAATCTTTATTATAGACTAAAGGTTTCCGCAATATACCTATTGCGCAAATATGGAAAAAACCTCGAAAAAGCTAGGGATTAATACCCTAAATCCTCCTTCTCATGACTCGTCTCCCACAAACAAACCTAAAACTGAAAATTGATTGTCAAAGCACAAGTTTAACATCAATTCTAATATCACATCACCCTTTCATTAAATTTTTGATGAATTAGGTCAAAATTAGGTATGAACAACCTGAAGATTTTTTAAGAATTACTTATGTTAAAACCACAAAAGCGAGACGAGGAGTTCGAATCCGCAATTCATTTTTCTCCTGGCCTTCTCCTTTTCTCGAATCGAGTAAGTTTTGGGTAAGGGTGACTTCTTCTCTTCTCCTATCCTCTCTCTCTGCTAAACATAATCTATTATTACACATAATGGAAATAGAGAGAGAAAGGAAGGGAAAGATAATATATTTTCATTCCACTTCCACTTAATTGCAGTTTTGTCCTCCAAGTCCACTGTTTATCCAAATTCTATGTCCGCGTTATGCAATTCAGTCCTCCAAGTCCATTGTTTATCCGGATATATTCCCGTTTATTTTTAGGGTGTTACACAAATGGCACCGACTCTCACACCCTTTCGCTCTTACTTTTCATGCAAGAGATATGTGTGAAGTGATAAAGCAACTTTAACACTAACACTAAAGTCAAAAAGGTGAAATCCCAAGTTTTGAATCTATCCAACGGCTCAGATTCAGTTGTCCGGTAGTTGTCCGCCAACAGAACCCTATCTGACAATGCAAATTTTCCTAAATTTTTCCAAATTTGGCCAAAAATCATCTCTCTTACTATAGAATTCTCGACAACTGTCTGACGCCTAGGGGTCATCAAACACCCTCCGGACCCCTGTCTTATAGCCTACAATTGTTGACTTTAACATAGCTTATTTTATACAGATACCTTGTATATATATACACCTTTACAATTTAACCAATCTCCTTAATAAACCATTACAAACCAACCAATACTTAACAAGCCATTACTTGTCAAGTATATGATACAATATCATTAAACATATTATAAAATAAAGCGAAAAATTTATACGTATTTTTCAGGATATTACATTTTTAATCTCTTGATAGATTGCATGTCAGGGGCTGTAATTAACATACCATCAGCATATAACAAGAGAAATAAAATATGATCATCTGAAATTTTGACGTTGTTTCAATGATATTGGCCACATTTTGAGAAACCAATTTCCTTCATGTTCCAATCAAACTTCAAGTACCATTCTGTCTAGGTACTTGCTTCAAGCCATACAAACTTTTTCGTAACTTGAACATGAGCTTGTCATTACCCTATGCAATGGACCCTTATGGTTTCACCATGTATATTTTTTCATCAAGATTACCATGAATAAATATTGTCTTCACATTCATTTGCTCTAGATATAAGTCATCTGAAGGCACAAGAGATGAAACTACACTTATTATATTTAGTTTAACACACTGGGAGAATATTTTGATGTAGTCAACACTCTCTTTATGCTAAAATCCTTTTACAACCAAGCTTGCCTTATATGTTTGCAACTATCAATTTCATCATTGACTTGGTAAACCATTTGTTTCAAAGTTCTTTTTTCCCCTTTGGCAGAAGCAAAAGTTGCCACGTACCATTCTTTGAGAGACACTCCATCTCATCCTCGCTACAAGAGATGCTACATTTTGTTAGAGAACATTTCCTTGCTAAATGCCGCTCTTTTGTTGCTGCTAGTTTTTTGTAACCAATTTTTGTTTCCTTGCTAAAAGGCTACATATTTGACAACGAAAATAAATTTGCTACGACACCTATTCTGCGTCAACATATCTTGTCGCAAAAAATAAATATGAATGGCCGGTATAAGAGCTAATTTCCTCTCCATAATCATTTGTTATATATCAATTCCTCGTAAATTCTAAATTTGATTCCAATTATACTAAATTATTACCAATTTCTATGCCATAGGAATTAGATTTTTAATTCAAATTATTCTTCGATTAAAATAAAAATTAGATAAATTTCAAGTTAAAAAAAAAACAACAATGATCAATACTCATATTAACACAGAGTAGCAAATTCTGACCACTATTAAGAACCAAAATGAGAGACATCCAGTGAATTGTAATCTCCTTTGTCCACAAAAAATTCATCCAAAATTCTTACAATTTCTCTAAACATAAATATTCACCGTAACTGCAACAATCTTTCAAATAAAATAAATAAAATGAACAAAACAAAACCATTCAAAGGGACATGGTAAAAATTTCTCTTGATATTTACTCCTCCTCGCAACAGTTCGTAAAGTGATCAATGATCTGCAAATAAGAAGGTATAGCCCGTTAGTTAAATCGCACAAAATTTTAAGTAATAAAAATTAAATTAATACACTGATATGAAGCAAAAAAATTAAGAAAGGGAGTCTAAATGAGATGCTACATAAAAATTAAAGAAATCTTCAAAGCTGAACATAAAAATTACTTACTACCAGCACGAAAGGGCCTATTAGTAAAAATTTGGTACATCTCCAAAACTCTAAGGACACTTTTCCAATTCATCATCATGTAAGGGTTTTATGATTAACATCTCATTTTATTCTATCATTAGTTTCTAAAATTGATCTATGAATATCGAAAATGATTAGTTTTTGGTATCATCTTCCGACCTAATTTGACCACACCAAATCCATTTTCTCCACAGAGATTATCCTTCATATTCTATTTTTGTTCTACTTAGCAACAAAATTGTAAGTATACTCCATAATTCCAGTTCATCACTCGTGCGTAATAAATTAAAACTATATTATCAGTAAATAATATGTAATAAATTAAAATTAAATTATCAGCAAATAACAATACGACACTTTTCATTTTGGATGTGTCCATCCATTGCTATTGTGAGAAGGCAAGGCTAATCCTGAGACTTGTTGCAAAGCTACCCAATAAAAAAAGCTAGACAAGATGCTACGTCACTTGACGTTATCAATTGAACCCACGTTGTTGTTCCTTAAATCATATGTATATATATCTATATCTATATATATATATATATATATATCCAAGGAACTAAGGGAGAAATTTTTTTTTTTCAAAACCTTATCAAAATGACTTTATAGAAATTCGACCATAAGTCTTTTCCTAAATCAATAATAACCATATCTAGATCTTAAAATTTTTTAGTGTCATTTGAATGTTTGGTTTAAAAAAATAATAAAATAGATTTTATTTTAGAGAAGGCACCCATTGAAAATTCTTGCATTTGGTGCCAATTTTTCCTACATGCCCGTGTGAATTCACATTAAAATTTCCAATTTAAAAAACTTCTCATAGTCAAAGGATACTGGCAGAGGCAAAGTATTTATGTAATTTAGGTTTATGTCACAAATGATGAGTGCAATTTGTAAAGAAAAATTATTTATGTTTATATATCATTTTAGTTTATAAATAGCACTAAAAATAAAGATGAAACATCCAGTCGTCGACCCTTGTGGGACCTTAACAAAGACAATTGCGTGGTATCATTTTAAGAATTTTCACAACTTCACTCTTTTTTCCTTTTTTTTTTTTTTTCTTTTGGGTGGCTTCTCTCTTTTTCTGTCACCACCCCATTAATTAAAGTTAGTTAAATAGGAAAATTGTCAATAATTAACCTTTTCTTGTGAAACCACCTATTTTTTCTTCCTAATCTTTTGCTTTACCTATTCAGAGCTATTAAAGTTTTGAATGGTGTCTTTTCAAAACACGTGCCAAATCCAATGCTTAGAAATTGCATTTTAGTAAAAAATATTTAATGTAAGTAGTTAATTATTTGGATAGTATACTTTATTTTTCCACAAAAAAAAAAAAATTACTGGTGATTTCTTGTAGGGCAGTAAATAATAGCAAGTGAAGGGGGTGAAACAAATCAATAAATAATGACCACTCTTAAATGTTTGGTTTCTTATAAGATATCCCCACCTCTTTCATTTGTTTCAAAAATATTTACGAAGTTCGAATTTTGGTAAAACAATGTATAATTGATATATGTTAGGAGTAATTAACATGGACGTAGTTATAGAAATATGCTCAAGTTTTATTTAGTTTATGAGTTTTGAAACTAATACTCTATTTGTCCACAAATAATTGTCTAACTTGGCTAGGCACACAATTTTAAGCAAATTAAAAAATTATTTTGATACAATTAACTTGAATCTAAATGAACAATTATGCCACTATATCTTTAGGTGCTATCATTTCATATTTAAAGCAAAATTCCATATTTGATTTTTTTATAGTAAAATAAGAGGTAATATTGGAAATATATTATATTTTATCATAAAAATAGACTTTGACTGAAAATTTATTTTTGGACAAATAATAGTAAGAAATGAGCCTATTATTTATGAATGATATGATTAGCCCATGGATGAACCGATTGTGAAATATTATTATATTGTATTTATAATTATAGGAAATAGCTCCTCATTATAATGAGTACAACTTATTACTCCTTTCTCTACTTGATCTCATTTTATAATGAGAAAACGGTGAAGTCTAAAATTTTATTTTTGATGGCAATTTTTTCTCATGGGTAATAATTGGTTTTTTATTAGTTCGATAGCATTTAGATTTACTTTCATTACTAATTACGTTGTCATTATTGGAGCTTTTAAAATTCTTTCATTAAGTTGCAATATCAATATAACCTCAAAAAACATAAAACTTTTATTCATGGAAAAAACTAGAGAAGAACAAATGTTAAGCCTTCGATGGCAAGTTGAAGAGTCTGATTTTTCAAAACCAAGTAAAAAAAAGCTATTGTGATCAAAAAATAACATGTAATCGATATAAAATAAGAATAATCCCATATTCTCAAGATATGCCAGATCTGATTATTAAAAGTTAAAAGTTTGGGGTTCGAAGAAAAGCTTAAACCTCAGAATGGTCAATAATAGCAGCCCTAAAAACGTTTACAGTCAGAAAATGAATATATACAGATAGTTTTATGAATAATGATATCACAAATGTGAACACCTACTACTATCGTGTACATATTTTGTATATACTATATATTCTTTAAATGCTAAATTTTGGATAAAAAGTTTTATATGCGTTTCTACATATTACAATTCAAAATATGTTACATTGTATTTATGCGGGTCTCAACAAATTTTTTAAAAAAGAATTGGGATCGCAAAATTTTTGTGTAGCAAATTCTCGATGACATGCAGAAAAATTCTACATATTTATATATATATAAACTCAATACTTAAATATTGTGGCTTGCTTACATTTTTAAGCAAGAGATCAACGTCCAAATATTGTTAATCAAAATTATGTACAAAATATGTACATAACACTACGTATGTGTATCTTTACTCCAATTTTCTAGCATCATCGTTCCGGAAATAACTAACTTTTCCTTATTCAACTTATTTAAAATATTGGTTCATATATCTATATTAGCAGTGCATCCGGATGCGAATAAAATGTATCATGATTTGAGTCGCACGTATTGATGGCTGAGTTTGAACAAAGACATCTCTCAATTCATGGCACGGTATTTGACATGTCAACAGGTTAAGGAGGGCAAAAAAAAGATGGGTGGCGAGATGCAACACTGAGGTACCAAAGTGGAAGTAGGAGTATATAATGATAGACATTGTGAGGGATTACTGAGATTGAGGGGAAGGAAGGACACCATTTGGGAAATTGTTGATATGTTAACGAAGTCAACCTATTTCTCACCTATTAAGAAAGAAGATGAAGCGGAGGTGTTGGCACAATTATATATGTAAGAGATCCTTCGGTTGTATAGTGTAGCTTATAACATTGTATCCGCTCGATATCTATGATTTATATCACAGTTCTGGGAGGGTATATAGAATGCAATGGGTACGAAATTGATGAATAGTACTGCCTATCATCCTCAAACGAATGGGCAAACTGAAATGATCATTCAGACGTTAGAGGACATATTACGAGCCTGTGTGCTCGATTTCGGGGGAAATTGAGAGGATCACTTGCACCTAACCGAGTTTGCGTATAACAACAATTACCATTCGAGTATTAAAATGGCACAATTCGAGGTATTTTATGGGCTACCTTGTATATCTCTTATACGTTGGATGTAATTTGGGCAGTCATTATTATTGGAGCCAAATGTTATTCCAGACGTCATAACTGATAAATGTGATCAGGCAGAGATTGATGACATATGTTGACAAGAGGAGGTGCCCAATATCCTTCGAAGAGAGAGACCATGTATTCTTAAAGGTCTCACCTTGTAAAAGAGTAATGCAATTTGGGAAGAAGAGCAAGCTATGGTTGAGGTTTGTGGGATTGTTTCAGATAATCGAGAAGGTTGGAAATTTGGTGTATCGATTAGCTTTACCATCGCAATTAGAGAATGTACTCTTTCATGTGTCGATATTGAGGAAGTATGAGTCGGATTCATCTCACGTGATTGACTATTCTGATTTGACAATGGAGGAAGATGTGTCGTACAAGGTACAACCAATGAGTATCATGAATCGCCGAGAGAAGGTGTTACAAGGAAAGGTGATTCCCCTAATTCACATGCGTTGGAAGCATCACGGGGATGAGGAACAAGCTCCCGGTACTGTTTACAGGTTTGACTTAAATTTCGGAATGACATGTATTCCAAGTGGGAGGGCAAGTATCACGATAGGTTGCATGATTTATGATTTTGATGATTCATGTGTTAAATGTACAATTTTATACATGTAGAGACGCAACGTGGATTAGTTAGTACAGATTTATATATTTGTTGTCATTTGCAGTTTTATTACTATTATCATTATTTCAATAGATTGAACATATTTCTAACTCGTGCCTGTTTAGTTGATTTTTTCATTACTATTTTGCATGAAAATGCCAAGTGGAACCAAAAGTTGAGAGTCAAAAAAACTGAGTTAGGACAGGTTAAAGCTCAATTGGGGGGATGATTTTTTCATTTCTTTTCAGTTTCTCATTTTGGTATCTCATTTGGGTAAGATGTAGGCCATTGGCCAAGATGTTAGTTGTTTACTTTTAAATAAGTTGTAAAACTAGAAAATATGATAATAAGACCGGTTTGAGTTACTATTGGAAATACTTTGGAGTAATTTCATTCAATAAATTATGATGGTTAATATTTTATATTGATGTTGCGATGTGGTTGGATAATAATGATATACTTGGAATTCTATAGAAAATCCGAGATGTTACACCGACCATCGTGGGACCTTAACAAAGTCAATTGCGTGGCACCATTTTAAGAATTTTCACAACTTCACTCTTTTTTCCTTTCCTTTTTTGGTGGCTTCTCTCTTTTTCTGTCATCACCCCATTAATTAAAGTTAGTTATATAGGAAAATTATCAATAATTAACCTTTGTTGTGAACCACCTATTTTTTCTTCCTAATCTTTTGCTTTACCTATTCAGAGCTATAAAAGTTTTGAATGGTATCTTTTCAAAACACGCGCTAAATCCAATGCTTAGAAATTGCATTTTAATAAAAAAAATATTTAATATAAGTAGTTAATTATTTTGATAGTATACTTTATTTTTCCCAAAAAAAAAAAAGGGTGTGATTACTTGTAGGGCAGTAAATAATATTACTTGAAAGGGGTGAAATAAATCAATAATTAATGACCACTCTAAATGTTTGGTTTCTTATAAGATATCCTCACCACTTTCATTTGTTTAAATTTTGGCCAAACATTGTATAATTGATATATGTTAACATGGATGTAGTTATAGAAATATGTTCAAGTTTTATTTAGTTTATAAGTTTAGAAACTACTATTCTCTCTGCTCACAAATAATTATTTGGCTCGACTGGGTACAAAGTTTTTGGCAAGTTAAAAATTTATTTTGATACAATTAACTTGAATCCTGATAAACAATTATATCCCTATATGTTTACGTGCTATCATTTAAAATTTAAACCAAGATTGCCTTTTTATTAGTAATAATAACGAGAGATAATATTGAGAATATACTACAATTTGATCAAAAATTTATTTTGGACAAGCAAAAGTGAGAAATGGATCTATTATTTATGGAGAGAGGGGATAATATGAAAAACATAAATATAATAAAAAGAAAATATATTTAACGTAATTAGCCAACGGATGAAACCATCGTGAGACATTATATTATATTTATAATTATAGGAAAGATCTCCTCTTTATAAGGAGAGTATCATTTTATCATGAGAAAACATTGAACTCTGACATTTATTTTTTATGGAATTTTTTTCTCATGGGTAATAATTGGTTTTTTATTAGTTTGATAATATTTAGATTTACCTTCATTACTAATTACGTTGTCATTATTGGAGCTTTTTAAATTTTTTCATTAAGTTGCAATATCAATATACCCACAAAAAAACATAAAACTCTTATTCAAGTTAAGCCTTCGATGTCAAGTTGAAAAGTCTGATTTTTCAAAACCAAGTAAAAATAGTTATTTTGATCCAAAATAACACATAATCTATATAAAATAAGGAAAACCCCATATATTCTCAAGATATGCCAGAACTGATTATTAAAAATTAGAAGTTTGGGGTCCGGAGAAAAGCTTAAACCTCAGACTGGTCAATGATAGCAACCCTAAAAACATTAATAGTCAGAAAATGAATACATACACAGAGTTTTATGAATAAGGCTAAATGACACTTTGCCCCCTGAGGTATCTGAATTACACTTTACCCCAGTCATAATATCACTATGTAAGTTTGAGTTTCATGTGGAAATACCATTTTACCCCTAACTTTGTTGTCTTATTTAATTAATTTTGAAGCTTAAAGTTGCAAATTTAGAGAAATACAAGACTATATAATCTATTTATATATGTAATTAAACAATCTATTTTTAAGAAATTAAAAAAATAGAGAATTGATGCTAAATAAGGGGTATTTTGGTAATTTTAAGTGTAATTTACGGCCCAAATTTTGACTTTCACTTTGCCCCCAAAATTTTGGGGGTAAACTACAATCAATATATAGACCTCATGGGAAAACAATGTAATTTCAGAAACCCGGGGGTTAAGCTGAAACTATCAAAAACCTCATGGGGCAAAGTTTAATTTACCCTATGAATAATGATATCATAAATGTGCACTCATACTAATGTACAAACATATTTTGTATATATTATATTACTAAATATGATTTAAATATTAAATCTTGGATGAGGATGTTATACGATTTATGATTTTTCTATATATCACCATTCAAAATGCTACATTGAATTTACGTGGATTTCAATACAATTTTTTAAAAAGAATCGGTTCACAAAAATCATATATGGTGTATTTTGAATGGCAGTATTCAAAAAAATTCTATATATTTATATATATAAAATCTCAATCCTTAAATATTATGACTTGCTCATATTTTTAAGCAAGAGATCATCGTTTATATCTTGCTAACCAAAATTACGTACATAACACTATGTATGTATGTGTATCATTACTTCAACTTTCTAGCATTATATACCCAAATTAGTTGTCTTTCTCAATTGAAAATAGTGATGTAACAAGGCAGTTCACGAGAATTCATAAGTTCGACTTATTGAGCATTTGACTTCGTCATGGAACGGTGGAAGCTAGGAGTTTGATTCTACATTATTTTATTTTTTATTTTTTATCTTCAAATATATTATGGAAACATATATATACGTATATTATATTGTTCTAAATTGATCCCGCCGAATGGACAAATTAGCAAAATTTTCATTAATAATGACTAGGTGGAGTTAGCATAAATTTAGTCAATTCATAATGTTAGAATTCACCAATCTTTCAATTAGTTTACTTAGTTGGAAAGTATCAAACAACAAATCAAATATTCTTTGGGAGAAATGAAGAGATTTTGAATTTGAATTATTGAGCAATTTGAATAAAGTTGGTGTTAAGAAGCCTAAATGTTTCAAAACTACCTACCTAAAGATTTTATGAATAAGTTGTGCAAAGGACCATCACAATTGCCATGACTGTCCATCATCCTACATCGCAATCGCCATTCCGACTTTCCAAAACAACTAGTTTTATATCATTTGTAGTGAAAGCCATTAATCCATTAACAAAGTAAGTGGTTTCTCAATCACAACTCCAAGAGACATTAGTTTTTGTTACTTAAATACAATACATGAAAACTATTAAAAGAAAATTTGTTGAAAATCCAAAAACAAAAGCATTTGATTGGGGGGAGGGGGGATCTAGAAAAAGGGAAAGGGACATTCTTGTGTTAGTGACTATTAATCGATATCAAAATCACATCCAAGATTAATATGAATTTTGTATGTTATTTTAGCAAGAAAAGCAATCAAGAAACAAAAAGAGAACGCACAAGAACACAAGATTTTTTACATGGTTCACCCAATTATGCTTACGTTCACAGTATTGTAGGCATTATATTAGTCACCCGATAAGACAAAATCAAGAGTACATACTCAATTAGTTCTCACAATTAGAATAAGTATCAAGCTATTTATCTTTCAAACCTTAGGTTTTTCGTGTGTTTAAAATATATCAGAAGTAACTAAAAAGCAAAACAGGAAATAAATATAAAACCCATCATAAAATTAGGCCTGATGTTGATTGATCGATCAAAACAAGACTATAATCGATCAGAAATCCCTATCCAAAATTTCAAAAAACCTCTTTTGAGCAATTGATCACCTGTAAGCCCTCCGATCAATTCATAGATGTTGTAGAGTCATAAATATCATTTATTCACCTCTTCATAATTATTTCCAAGTCCAAATTTGATCCCTAGCAATCCCTAATAAATGCTTTTCGAACTCTCATATATTGAATTAGTCTCTATTCTTAACAATCTCTCACTTAGAGACTAATCCTTTCCAAGTAATCTACAACGAAAACCAACATCAATCATAACACTAACGGCACAAACCTAAGCTTGCAAATCATCTGAGGCGGAGCAAAGCCTCAATTTTGATATATTAACACGTTTGGTTAATATATCCTTTGAATTCTTCAAACCTGCGATCTTCTTCAACTCCATTATGCGCTCTTCAACCTGCCATCGAATAAAATGATACTTTCTCAAACTATGTTTTGTTCTCTTATGAAAAGATAGATTTATTTCCAAGTATATTGCACCATGACTATCATTGTGTAAAGTACAATTCTCTTGTTATTTCCCCAGTTTATTCAAGAACTCTGTGAACTATATCAATTCTTTCGATAATTTCATTAACACCACATACTGAGCATCTGCTGTAGAAAATGCAACAATCTTTAGAAGTTTCAAAACCCAACTAAATGTGATATCAACCACTACAAACACATACCTAGTAGGAGAACAGCTGCTATCGACATCCTTTGACAAATCTGAATCAACAAAATCAATCAGTTTCAATTCACCTTTCTTGAAAATCAAATAAGCCTCAGATGTATCTGACATATATCCTAATATTCATTTATCCTAATATTCATTTCACTACTTCCCAATGTTGTTTGTACCTGCTCACAACTCCTACTCCATGGGCTAAGTCTAGCCTTGTACAAACCACAACATATTTTAGGCTCCCTACTCTCTGAAGAATATGGTGTCCTCTTCATATACTCTACTTCGACATTGGTTTTGGGATATTGCTCCTTGTTAAGTCTAAAGTGACTAGTCAAGAGAACTCTCACTCGTTTCGCATCCTGCATATTAAACCTACTCAAAACCTTCTTAATGTAATTCTTTTTATTAAGGCATAACATACCGGCCTTTTTACCCTAATCAATTTGAATATCAAGGATTATCTTTGCATTGCCGAGATCCTTCATGTCAAACCTTTCAGGCAACTACTCTTTCAATTTCTTAATAGATTGCATGTCAAGGTCTACAATCAATATACTATCAGCATATAACAAGAGAAACAAAATATTACTCTCTAAAATTTTGACGTAGCTACAATAATCTTGGTCACATCTCGAGAATCCAATTTCTTTTATGGACCCATCAAACTTTAAACCCCACTCTGTCTAGGCACTTGCTTCAAGCCATACAAACTTTTTTCTTAACTTGCACATGAGCTTTTCATCGCCCTATACTACGAACTCCTATGGTTGCACCATGTAGATTTTTTCATCAAAATCACCAAGAAGAAATGTTGTTTTTCATTGCCTCTATTTACTCTAAATGTAAGCCATCCAAAGCTACAAGACATAAAACTAAACGTATGGTATTTAGTTTAACATCTCATGAGAATATTTTGGTATAGTGAACACCCTCTTTCTGTTAAAACACTTTTACAACCAAACTTGCCTTATACGTTTGCTACCATCAATTTCATCCTTAGCCTGATAAACCATTTATTTCGAAGAACTTTTTTTCTATTTGGTTGAAGTACAAGTTGCCATGTATTATCTTGTATAGAAACATCATCTCATCCTCCATGGCCCACTTCCAATCACGAGCATCATCACTCTCCATAACCTCATTAAAATACTCTAGTTTACCTCCATCTGACAACAATAAAACCATGCAAGATGGGGAAGCGCTCTCTTTGCGGCTTTTCAAATGTAGAAGGTGGTATGTTCGGTTCATCATAGGAACCATCTTCCTCTAATTGAACACCACTACTCCTATTTGGTATAGGCATATCTTCATGCTCATCAACATCAGTTTGGGATTGAATATCTGTTGAGCTCTTTGCATCATTTATGTCTTTGTACTTCACCTTTTTATTGAATACTGACCTCTTTGCTACTCCATGCCTCTTCGGGATTGCCATTATCCAATGGGATAGATAGATCTCTACTGATCAAATAAGCTACAGTTTTAATTGTATTCGCCCAAAACTGCAGTGGCAAACCCACATGAAATCTCATGTATCTGGTCCTCTTATTGAGAGTTATATTCATACAAACTGCCAAACTATTCGACTAAGGAGTACATCTAATCGTCTTTTCCATATGAATGCCATTTTTAGTGCAATAATTCTTGAACTCAGTCAATTCATATTCACTCCCATTGTCATATTGTAAATACTTAAGTTTCAACTCTGTCTCATTTTTAGCCAAAACTTTCCATAATTTGAATTTATGAAAAGTATCAAACTTATTTTCAAAAAATAAATTCATACCTTCCTCATAAAATCATCGATGAAGGTCATGTAATAGTATGAACCTCCAAAAGATGCAAATGATGTTGGCCTCCAAAGGTCGATATGGACTAACTCCAATTTCTCCTTCTCCTATATTCTACATTGCCTTGCAAAACTTACTTTATGCTCCTTTCCATAAATATAGTTCTCAACTATGTCGAGATTTACTAATTTTATGCCCAGTAGCTTCTCTTTCTACCGAAGCACATCCATCCCTTTCTTACTCATATGACCCAACCTGCAATGCTCCAAATCAACATTGGAATCTATCTCTCCAACTGCTATCGCATTACGGCCGCGGTCTATCATAGAAAGAGTATCCGACTTTACACTATCAATTATTACCATAACTCTTATTTTGATCTTTCATATTCCATCCTTAAAGAATACCAAGTTACCCTTATCGTCAAGTTACCCAATTGATAGCCTCCTATTGAAGATTCCATAAGCCTCCTATTGAAGACTTGATTTTAATATCCCCCTTACCCATGATATCAAGGGGTTCATTATGGGCCAAATAAATCTTCCTATAATTTCCTTTCATGTAGCCTTCCACTATTTCTTTATTTGGATAAGAGTGAAAAGATGCGCTCAAATATAATACCTAGTTCTCAATGGGATTACTCACGCTCAATACAATAGCATCTTTAATCTTCTCAACTAGATTAGCCAATTGTCCACTATTGGTGCCATGGTTATCAACCTTCCTAGGTTATGGAAAATCTAACTAATAATGCTCCTATTTTTTGCAATTCCAAAAATCGGCTTACACGATGAAGAACATCCACTTCTAGACTTACTCCGTCTCTTATTATAGCCATTCTTATTTTTAGAATCAGATCTACCCCTATTGTCGGTCTATAGGGCAGACCCCAAACTAGTGCTTTTGTTCCTCACATGGACTTCATCATCTAAGACCAAGTCCCAAACATCATTCATCTTATTTTGCCCTCCCAGTAGAACCATTCCAAATGATGACAATTATATTCCAACTATCACGCAAAGAAAATTTGAATTTGAATTATTGAGCAGTTTGAATAAAGTTGGTGTTAAGAAGCCTAAACGTCTCAAAACTATTTGAAGATTTTATAAACAATTTGTACACAGGACAATCACGATTGTCATGATTGTCAATCAGCCTGCATCGCAATTGCCATCACAACTTTCCTAAGCAACTCGTTTTATATTATTTGTAATGAAAGCCATTAATCTAGTGGCAAAGTAAGTGGTTTTTCAATTACAACTCTAAGAGACATTACTTTTTGTTACTTAAATATAATGCATGAAACCTAGAGAAAGAAAAATTGCTGAAAATCCAAAAACAAGAGCATTTGACAAGAAAGAAAAAAAGTTTTCTTGTAAAGGGAAAGAGACATTATTGTGTTAGTGACTATTAATTGATATCAATATCACGCCTAAAATTAATACAAAATTTATATGTGATTTAAGCAAGAAAAGCAATCACGAAATAAGAGGATGCACAAGAACACAAGATTTTTTAACATGGTTCACCCAACTATGACTACAACTACAGTGTAACAAGCGTTATATTGATCACCCGGTGAGACAAGATCAAGGGTACACACTCAATTAATCTTTATACAACCTTGGAACAAGTCTCCAAATTGTTTCTCTCTCAAATCCTAGGTTTTCTATACGTTTACAATGTATTAGAAAAGTAGAAAAAACCAAAATAGGAAATAAATAGAAAGCCTATTGCGAAATCAGGTCCGCTGCTGATTGATCAATCAAAAAAAGGACTCTACTATTGATTTTGAAGCTTGATCGATCAAAATAGAGCTGCATGACCAATCGGAAATCTCTATCCAAAATTTGTGAGCGATCGACCACCCACAAGTCCTTCAATCGATCCGTAGATGTTGTAGCATCACA
>MKEJ01015286.1:0-15261 GCA_001753735.1 Embelia ribes
TGTTACTATTTATAGATCACGTCCCCGGGATCACGGACTTCGGAGCGTGACAACACCAAATAAGAAGAATGTTTGGAATGAATAAGTCTATTGTTTGCAAATAAGTCAACTGTTTAAGCTCCAAGTCAACATAGGCTTGTTATTATCCTTTCAACTCTCATCTTTCCAACTTTTGAACTTAATGATTGATATAAAAGTAAGAGTCGACATATTGCCCTATTTTTGACAAAGTAATGACATTTGCACGGATCAAAGCCTTTCTGAGCTTTTCTCTAAATCCACGACCTTTACAAATACTTGTTCAAACATTAGTACGACTATAGAGCTCGATTTTGTTTATTTTCACTTTTAATTTGTTATCATAAAAAATCAATTTAATTTTCAAACTTTGGGGCAACAAAACGTGTTGCTCCTAATTATTTTTTAGTCTCTACAACAACAATAACTTCACCATGAGAGAAGGTGGTTGTGTATGGTGAGCAGGCCATGATTATGTATTTTTTGGGAGGAGAAAGCAAGATAGAAAAAGAGGCCTTTAATGATCAAGATATCTCAAGTATTCAATGGGGTATGATAGAACACTACTAATAAGATATCACCTATATGAAGTGAGAAGGGGCCGCTTCCACGAGAATGAATCAATATCTAGTTCTCAATGATATTCGTAGAATTGTCAAGGTTGTCCATAGTCAATATTGACAAAATAAATGGACCGAATAGTGGCTTCGGAAAGATGTTGTATGAATATCATTATTTTCATTTACAAATTGAGGTAAATAGTTCAAAAGTCACGTTCACTATTTAGCAAGTATAAAGAAAGTAACTTTTCATGATGTAGTAATTTTTGTGATACTCTCTCCATTGCATTTTAAAATGCACACAAACTTGGATTGTTGAAATTTTTTGATTTTTTTTTCATGCATTTATTTAGAAGTTGAGGTTTCTAGCTTGTAAATGGATTTAACTTTGATCCAAAACTTGGATGGGGTTCACCTAATTATTTTGTCAGATTCTTGGTGGAAATCGAAGTCTTAGAGGACTTCGAAATGTGTTCATATTTCCAAAACCATGAAAAGTGAATAAAATTTCATCTCTAAGTGGGAGATTAGAAGTTGGGAAGTGTTGAGTTGTGGGACTTAGCCCACGTGGAATTGGGAAAGACATCTTAGCTTGGTAAATTAAAAGCTCACATACAAGTGGAAATTATATTCTGACTTACATGCATTGTCTAAAGAGGTGACCACACACGGGTATACGTTTTGTCTTTTTATCGAATCAGCTCAGCACGACATCACTCGGCTCGACATTACATGCACAATAATATGAAGGAGAGCGGGTCAAACCCAACCGTGGTTGCAGGGTGGTGGGAACGCGCATTGCATTGCAACTAAAACTACTATTGCAACACGGTGTGTCGCAAGCACGTCTATGTGTGGTGGGTCCGATGTACCCGACCCGGATCCTACCATTTTCCATCTGGAATAAATAAATAAACTATACATTATTAAATATTTATTTAATATTAAAGTTTTTGGAAATTGCAAGAAAAAGGTCCCAATCTTTTGTTAAGTAACGAAAGGCAAGGAACTTCCGCTTAATTAGAGAACAGAATAACCTTTTGGTTTATAACCGAACAGACAACAGTGTCCATCCACGCTGGATCTTTCCTAACTTTCCATTTATTTGTGAAAAACCCCAGATATGTCTATTTGAACCAACACATCCCTATTGAAAATTATTGTCAAACTGTTCGAAAGGGGCACTTCACATCTATAAATACATTATCCTTCCAACCTTTCTCCTGAGTCAAGTCCTTCATACTACACTCACTTTTTGCAAACTTTCATTCTGCAATAAGATAGGAGTACGACAGAATACCGTAGTAAAAATGGGTTTGACCAGACGTGGGATTGCAACTTCCTTCCAAACATATAGAGAGCGAACATTGTATCTGAGAAATCCCTTGTCTGAAATAGATTAGAAACAAGTTGAGTGGCAGACAAGTTAGATTTAAAAAAAAATGTTTTAATTTTGATCTCGTTTGGAATTTAATCCAAACAGTAGCTGCAACAACCGACAACAATCGGTTACAAATTTCTTTGCACATCCACAAATACGGGACACTGTTAGTTCATGCTATATTTATTGTCTTCCATTACACTATAATATCACGCATTTATTGAAACATAACAACGGTACCAACAAGGAATAGTTAAGTTAATTGAACGTCGAAAGGGATGCAATATGTAATGACAAAGACGATACATAGAAGCACAAATAACACCAGTTAGATATAAAGGCATGACAAACCGGGAAAGAAACACTTTTAAGTACAAAAAACATCATATTAGTTTAAGTAGCAAAACCAAGATAAGGAAGACAAATTCTAAATGTCCAGTCAAGAGGAGATCCGAGCCAGACACAAACGAGGCCAACTCTATTCATATTGGAAAAAACACTTGTCAGTCGCTATCTGTGCTCAAGCTATAAGAATTGCCACTGCTACGACGACTGTGCAAAGAGAGGCCCCTAACATGAGTCGCCAGAGCGGAGCTATCCGACTTATTAATATTCTCCTGAAAAAACTTCTCCCTCTCGATATGTCTCGCAGGCGGGGGTGGAATTGCAACACCTGAACCTGCACCTAAGCCATTAGCATCAGGTTCTTGAAGAGGTTGAGGTGGGTCTACTTTCCTAGGCGGTCCAATCACAAGCGCACGCTGCTGAATAGGCGATTCAAACAAACCCACACCACCCAAGGGCCGAAGTATGAGGCTTTCACGGTCTTCATCTTCTGCTCGAGCGTGACCTTTCCCTTTCCTTATTCTTCATTGCAATGTTAAGAAGAGAATTCAAATTAACAAGAAAAAAAACTTGCCATTGAATTGATTCCTTTTCCTTACTTAAAAAAAAATTAAATTGTCATCAGTACGTAAACAAGCAAGTACCTTCGGAAAAGCTGTTCTTCTTCCTCCTCTACTTCCTCCTGAACAAAATGGTTAGTGGTGGAGGTTGCCCTACCAGAAATAAGTTGATCATGCCGATTAAGTACTTTCTCGAGTTGGTCATTCAAGTCAATAGCTCGAGACACCATCCTCTCATCACTGAAAATATATAAAAAAGCAAAAACAAGAATTAAAAACATGCACAAAATTTCACGCTAACACAGTCCAGTAATGTTGAGGAAGACATTTCTCATAGCAGTTCAATGGCTGTTGCCACTTTCTTTTCTACCTTCGATAAAACTATTAAACTCTTACTTACAGATATTACAAATGCTCTCTTTATTTCACATTTTTCATCAAAAATAAAGCTTGAGGGGGAGTGTGGAATTCTTGATTTAGTTCTGATTCTAGGAATTAGTTTATGATTTTATGCTGATTCTTATGTCTTATTTATTTCCTTTTTTAATAAGAGAGAGATGGATGATTATATCTTGATTCTCTCCAATTATCACTGTCAATTTATATCCCTTGTTTTAAGGGACTGATTGACTAGAATCATGGAGTTTTAGTGACAGCATGTTATTATGTTTCTCGCATAGATATTGTAGCCTTCTTTCAATATGAAATAACAAAATATAAAGTTTTCCTCTCTATAATTTTAAAAGATATCAGAGCATAATATGTATCCATTACGATTCAAATGGTAAAATTCGGAATGGCTATTCTTGCCACTCCTCAGACATGGCATCCAACCAAGAAGGCTCCTTTTCCAGTATCATTGGCGGATCTAAGAGCCTGGTTATGCCTATCACTGGGCATAAGTTAAATGAAAATAATTACCTACAATGGAGCCACTCAATTATGCTATTCATATGCGGAAGAGGAACATATGACTTCTTAACCGGGGCAACCACTGCTCCGTCAACTGAAACAAGGCCTAGGAATCAGAAAATTACATGGTGATGTCATGGTTAATCAATTCCATGACCAAGGAAATCGGAGAAGACTTCATGTACTACAAGACGACAAAGGAAATTTGGGACGTTGCTAAGAAAACTTTCTCAGATAACGAAAACACTTCTGAATTATTTGAGATAAAAGGTATCCTAAATGATCTACGCCAAGGAGAACTCACTATTACTCAATACTTCAATACTTTAAATAGATATTGGCACCAATTAGATCTTTTTGATGATGCGTGAACTTGGTTGTCTTGAATGTAGTCTCAAATACAAAAAGATTGTTGAGAAAGAAAGAATTTTTAAGTTCTTATTTGGTCGTCTCAATAAAACCTAAATGGAGTAAGGAGAAGAATACTCGGGACTAAGCCAATTCCTCAAATCCAGGTAGTTTTTTCCGAGGTCAAACGCGAGGAAAGTAGGAAAAAGATTATGATGGGAAACCTAGTCACACCAACCCCGAGTGAAAGTTCTGCTCTTGCAACCCAAAGGAGTAATCTGCCTTTTGACAATAATCGACCAAGAAAAGGAGGAAGGCCATGGTGTGATCTTGTAGAAAGCCTGGACATACCAATGACACTTGTTGGAAAGTGCATAGTAATCCGTTTGACTGGAAACTGAGAGCTTCCACTGAAAGCCGTGGTTTCATGTCCATCGGAGAGGAAAAATCTGCAACCGAGACGACACTATTCAGCAAGGAGCAAATTGAATTGCTTTAAAAGTTGATCAACCAACAATCATCACTATCTTCTCTTCCTAATTCCATTGGCACTGGATCAGTTGCTCAAACAGGTAATTTTCCAGTGGCTTTGACCACTCAAACGGAGAAAAATACCCAATGGATTGTTGATTCTGGTGCTTCAGATCACATGACTGGTAGTGCTAATCTGTTTCACATATATATTCCATGTTCTAAGAATTCCATAGTTCGAATTGTTGATGGATCATTATCTGAAGTTGATGGAATAGGATCTGTTGTTATTACAGATAACATAATCCTAAGTTATGTTCTTTTGGTTCACAATTTGACTTACAATTTGTTGTCCATTAGCAAACTCACTAAGGATATGAAATGTGTGACTAATTTCTTCCCCAATCGTTGTGAATTTCAGGACATGGAATCAAGGGGGATAATTGGCAATGCTAAGGAGTGCGCAGGGCTCTATCTCCTTAAAGGTCCTAATAACCCTAAAGAACAAGCTCAAGTTGCAAGTCGTATATCTATTTTTGGCTCTCAAAATTTATCCAATAACAATAGTACGATCATGTTGTGGCACTATAGATTAGGTCATCCCAATTTCCGGTATTTGAAAAGGTTGTTTCCTACATTATTTCATAATATCAATGCCGAGTCTTTTCAATGTGAAGTGTGTCAACTTTCTAAACATGTGCGAAATCAATATCCTGTCCAAGTACACAAAACTTCTCACCCTTTCTCAATCATTCACAGTGATATATGGGGGCCATCTAGAGTAAAAAAATATCTCAGGAGCTCGGTGGTATGTCTCCTTTATAGATGATCATACTAGGACAATTTGGATATACCTAATGAAAGAAAAATCAGAGGTTGTCCCTATCTTTAAAAATTTTAATAGCATGATCTAAATGCAATTTCAAACAAAAATAAAGGTGTTTTGGAATGATAATGCTAGAGATTATTTCAATTCTATACTCGGAGAGTACCTTGTGAGTAATGGGATAGTTCATCAAAGCTCCTGTGTTGCAAAATGGGATGGCTGAAAGAAAAAATAGACATCTTCTGAAGTGGCTAGATCTATAATGCTCACATCAAACATCCCCAAACAATTATGGGGAGATGTTGTCCTTACAGCAGCATACCTCATTAACAGAATGCCATCAAGAGTTTTAAACTTCCAAACACCTTGCAAAACTCTTATCCTTTCCTATCCAAATAATTGAATAATCTCATCCTTGCCAGCTTTTGTACATGCTCATGAACACCACCGAAGCAAACTCGATGCAAAAGCCATTAAGTGTATCTTTCTTGGTTACTCTCCCATGAAAAAAGATTACAAATGTTATTCACCCATCACTAGAAAATTCTATGCTTCTATGGATGTCACATTTTTTGAAAACCAATCCTATTACCAAAAATATCATATTCAGGGGGAGAATTCTACTATACAAGAATGTAATTTTTGGCTTGACAATAGTAACTCCATTCCTTTTGACACTTCCACTCCATTTGAAATTGAGCCTATTACCTCCATCCAATCTGAAATCAAAACCCTTATACCTCTATTCCATCAGAAATTGAGCCAAATGCCATTAGATATGAAACCGAACTAAATACCCACATTCCATCAGGAACCGAACTAGCATTGCCCAATAACCAAGAGTCCACTACCCTAGCTTGCACTCAACCTACAATTGATAAAGAGCTCCAGGTTTATACAAGGATGAAAAGGCCCCAAAAGGAGAAAAGAGGGCCACACTTCTCGAGCACAACCATGAATCCAATTCGAGTCCAGAGAGTCCAGGTAACATTTCTTATGAAACTCAGATTGATATTATTGCTAATAGCGATCTTGATGTACCTATTGCGATAATGAAAGGAGTACGATCATGCACCCAATATCCTATCTCCAATTTTGTATCTTTTAATGGTTTATCACCAGCATATCGGCCACCACGGAGTATTCACGATGCTCTAATGAAATCATAATGGAAGGCTGCCATTGGAGAAGAAATTAGTGCTCTAAAAAGGAATGGTACTTGGGTACTCTCAAATTTGGCAAAAGGGAAACAATCAGTGGGATGCAAGTGGATTTTCACTGTCAAATTTAATCCTAATGGGAGTGTGAATTGATTCAAAGTAAGACTTGTCGCTAAAGGTTTTACTTAAACGTATGGCATAAATTACCAAGAGACTTTTCCTCCGGTCGCCAAACTACATACAATATGAGTATTACTCTCACTAGCAGCTAATCTCGATTGGCCCCTTCATCAATTGGACGTCAAAAATGCCTTTCTCAATGGTGATTTGGAAGAAGAAGTATATATGAAAATCCCACCAGGCTTTGAGACAAAAAATAATGTTAACAAAGTCTGCAAGCTTCGGAAGTCTTTTTATGGTCTCAAGCAATCTCCTAGAGCATGGTTTGACAAATTCACCAAAGCAGTCAAGAAGAATGGGTATTCTCAAGGGCAGGCTAATCATACGTTCACAAAATTCTCTCCCCAGGGCAGAATTTCCTATGTAAATGACATTATTGTGATAAGAGATTATACTGAAGGAATATGTTGTTTAAAGGAAGTCCTTGCTAAAGAGTTTGACATCAAAGACCTTAGACCACTAAAACACTTTCTAGGCATGGAGATTGCACGTTCAAGAAAAGGAATTGTGGTTTCTCAATGTGAGTACATCATGGACTTACTGAAAGAAACTGGTATGTTAGGATGCAAGACTGCAAACACTCCTATGGAATCGTATTATAAGTTTGGGTTCAAAGAAGAAAGCACTCCGGTTGACAAAGGAAGATATCAACAGCTAGTAGGAAAGCTCATTTATCTTTCTCATACCAGACCAAACATATGCTTTCTAGTTAGCATTGTAAGTCAATTCATGAGCGAGCCCAGTGAAGAACATCTTGAAGCTATTTATCACATCTTGCGATACTTGAAAAAGATGCCTGGGAAAGGAATCTTCTTTCAAAAGGGGACGAGTAAGGATGTTGAAGTCTACTCAGATGCAGATTAGGCAGGATCCATTACAGACTGTAGATCAACCACGGGCAATTGCACCTATGCATGGGGAAACTTAGTAACTTGGCGTAGCAAGAAGTAGCCCGTTGTTGCAAGGAGTAGTGCCGAGGCAAAATTCAGGGCATGAGCTCTAAGTATATGTGAAGGAAAATGGTTGAAAACATTACTTGCTAAGTTAAGAATCTCAACAAAAGAGCCAATGAAGGTATACTGTAACAATTTGGCTGCAATCAACATTGCTAAAAATCCTATTCATCATGATAAGAGTAAGCATGTTAAATTAGACCAGAACTTCATCAAAGAAAAGGCAGAAGCGGGAATTCTAAACTTGATTTACACTTCTACACATCTTCAAGTGGCTGATATCCTGACGAAAGCTCTTCCAAAAGTGAAGTTTGATGAATTTACTTCCAAGCTGGGAATGATTAACATCTATTCCCCAACTTGAGGGGGAGTGTGGAATTCTTGATTTAGTTCTGATTCTAGAAATCAGTTTATGATTTCATGTTGATTCTTATGTCTTATTTATTTCCTTTTTAATGAGAGAGAGATGGATGATTATATCTTGATTCTCTCCAATTATCACTGTCAATTTATATCCCTTGTTTTAAGGGACTGATTGACTAGAATCATGGAGTTTTAGTGACAGCATGTTATTATGTTTCTCGCATAGATATTGTAGCCTTCTTTCAATATGAAATAACAAAATATAGAGTTTTCCTATCAATAATCTATAGGATATAAAGGTACAACTTGCACAATTGTGGTGCACGAAAAACAAAAAGTGATATAATCTAGATCGAAAAAACAGTAAAAAAATTTGACCAAAATGAAGAAAAAAATTATTAGCAAATGAAACTTACCGAGAAGTCATAACAAGATGCATCACTTGTTGCTTTTGGAATGAACATTGTTCCACAAGATCAAGTGTGAACTCCTCCTTGGCTCCCTGGAAAGTTCAAAAAATAGCACAATCAATTCTGATAGAGTAAATAGGACGCTCCTTTTAAAATCATCTAAAGAATATGCCAATAAAGCTTCTACATGCGACTCCATATCTTATAAGACAACTTGTAGTGTCGTAAAAATAAGTAGTAAATAACACAATATATACTTCTTTCAAAACATTTCCTCAGACCAATTACAAAACATGTTTCTGAAGATTTTCTGGATTTGTAGAAACCCAAATTATCATTTGATACATTTACTCATGAACTTATAACGATAAACAGAATACCATATTACAATATATACTTCTTTCAAAACATTTCCTCAGACCAATTACAAAACATGTTTCTGTAGATTTTCCGGATTTGTAGAAACCCAAATTATCATTTGATACATTTATTCATGAACTTATAACGATAGACAGAATACCATATTACATCATACCTCCGGATGTTGGCTATCAACAGCATCTAGGACTTCTCTTAAAACCTCTAAAGCGGAACTAGCTTTCTGAATAATGCTGCATAAAAATATGAAAGAGACCTGAGTACTTGTGCATATAAGGGCCCAAGAAGCCCCCACATGCAATACACAACACACCATATGATCAAAGTGTTTTAGGGCGAAATATTGCTTAAGAGATTGGCTAGACAGGGGGAAAACAATGTCCAGTGCCAACCTTAAAGCTTCATAAACCAGGAATATCAAGTGTGCTGGTTTCTTACGCAGTACTTCTTGTGAATATACGATCGAGTTTAGTTTTTTAAAGTTCAACATAAGTGGCGAACTTTGGATATTAATGGAGTAAACATATATATATATATATATTTCTTGCTGATATACATGATGCACCTGAGGGACAATTGTTTCTTCACGTTCTAAAATAAAGCATGGCACAATGAAGAAAGCCACCCACAACAATAGTCCAAAGGTAGTTTCCTTTACCGCTGTTATTGATGCGGCATGTAGCAAAAGAGTCAGTATGTTGTGCAGAAGCTAATGAATCATTTTCCATAGTTTTGAATGTACAGTAGATAAATCTACACTCGTGACATGTGCCTTGCAGATGGTTGCAGATACCAGAGCCCAGATTTTCATTTCTAAAATGGGCCAATGTTTGCAAGCAGATTTTTGCCATAAAGAAATGAAAAGCTCAGGAAGAAATATCAATCAAATATATAAAAATGCTTGATTTACGTCAACTCTCTAGGAATCCAGGCGAACTTTCGGGATCTATAGAAGGTCAAGGGCATGAACTGAACCTTAAACTACTTGCAAAGAGGATTATTTGCAGGATTCAAACCAATGAACTTTAAAGCAGGGACCAACTGTTAGTTTGTGCAAATTATTATTATTATTAATTAAAAGTTACTTGGTTTCCCTCATCTATGTTCCCAACAGTTCTAATAAGAGCACATATCTAATCAACCACTCAATTCCCTCCCCCTTCCCAGCGCATACACACCAAAAAGAAAAGAATAAAAATAATTAATTAAAAGAAAAGAGAAACATAGGAAATAGAGCCATCCACAAACTCAACTGTCACATTCAAACACAACCAAACAAGGAATGACATTACTTGCATAAAGTTACTACTCATAACATCAATTGAAATCTAATAATACAATATCTGTAAAAGGATGTTCCTTTTCCAGGTTGTGGGCTATAAACGCTGGATATACTCCCCTTTCCACAAATAACTGATCCATTTGGCCAAGCACACAGTTTTATGCAAGTCAAAACTTAGCATTTAAACATTTTTGAATAAAGTGCAAATAACCAAAGATGCCCCCATTGATCATTGTTTGATTTTTGTCCTTTGTAAATAGAAGAGGGCAATAGTGGTAAATCAATTAATTTTGCAGTGATTGAATAGTCCCAAACTAGAAGTGGGCAATTATTTTTTGACAACCTAAAAAGGAAAGAGGGCATATTATTTATGGACGAAGGGAGTAGAAAAGAAAACAAAGGCCGAGGCAGAAGTCATAAGACCGGAAAAACCTAAAAGTTTAAATGGAAAACAGGACACGTACCTTGATTCAGAAACAGTCTGCAGTTCTGCTTTTGCTGGAGATCTCTCGCGTAAAATGGCATGACGTTCCTCTGCTGGTGAAGCGTCTGACTTTGCAACAGTAGTAGGTTGATTATTTGATGGAATGGCCTGAGTCCTCCGAGGAAACTTTACGCCTGCACTCTGAAACTAAAATATCAGTATTAAAGTATCTACACTATAAACATACTGTACAGACAAAATTAAATAAAAAATTCAAGATACTTAAAAAATTTACAAATTTTAGTATTGAATTCCAACATTTCATGTCTCAGGGACAAAAATTTTCAGTACATGGTATCCAGAGATCATTTGAGGGCTATTTTTAGAAGAGGAGATTGAATTCTTAAGAGAACAAATTTCAACTCAACCTCAAAGTTATATATGGTGATAAACTACTCTGAATTATTGTTTTTATCTCAAATTTGTTTGAGAAGCATGTTGTTGTGAAAAACGCCTTCTTGTTCTGATTTGCACTCGTTGGTGTTCATCTTCAATATGACCATTTCAAGTCGCTCCACGATTATCTTGCAAGGCAGTATTGGAGATCAAGTAACAACAAAGATGCTATTATTCCATAGCTTTCAGATACGGGAAGATTTAGATGGATCCTCAACAAGAATATTTTTATATCTAGTTTCTTTATCTGTAGCCTGTAGGAATGGGACAATTTATATAAATAGAGGGCATATATGTCTGCTTTTATTGAGCTGAAATGAAAATATATGTTCCAACCATGGAAGGGGCCTTTTGCAGCCAAATCATGTAAATTCTTGTGTCTTTGTTTTATTCTCACCTATTTGTTCTAATTGAATTCTACTCCTTCCATGAGGATGGACATTTGAAAAAGGTAACTCTGAGAGGATCCCTTAATCATCTTCCATGTATGGTTTCTCTACTCGCATATCTGCCAGATATAATTCATGATTCCAAAAATCAACTGCAAGGGACAGACATAAACTCGAAGATCCCTGAGACATTTTTTTCTTATTACATAAATAAAGAATATTCGAACAAGCATAAACCTATGTTGCCAAAGTAACCGTGGTTAAATTAGGATGACTCTATACAGAATGAATAAGTGGGCTGTTTTCACTTACCACAAGTTCATAATATGCTGAATAATACTGAGGAAACCTCCCAGATTTTCCACCGAGGGATGTCTGTGTTGCATCAAGAAGAAGAAATATCTTTTCTCTCACGGACGACTCTGACTGATAAGGGAGAGAACACTTTAGACACTTCAAATTAAGTTGAATTGACACAGGTGCAATATTAATGACTAAACAGTCGAAGATAACATACCTTTTTCTTTACAATTTTCACAAGCAGGGGAAGAAGCCCTTTATCAATAACCTGCCTATGGACATGTTCTCCAATATTATTCATCAACATCTCCAACAACTGCAAATTAACATATCAACAGTATGAGAAGAAATAGGTTTGACCTTGAACTATACTACACAAGTATACCTTTTTCGGGAGCCAAAGGCATTGAGAACAAGCAAAAATAATAATATAATTACAAAATAAAGCTATCATCTTTATTAAGATAGCCATGCAAGTCATTTACGCATATGTGTCTAAAAGATGCAATTGGGTCGAAGCGGGCAAATGAAATTCCACTCATAACAGTTCATATTGATCGCAACTGAATCCAAACTAAGTTAGGCAAATGGAAAGTAAATCAATTATAAAACTCGTTCCTTATTCTGGACATTAAAATAAAGAATCATATCTATAAACACCATATGTACTTACCATAACTGTAAATAAGAGGGTATTTGTATTTTTGCTACCGAGACGTTTTTTTATAGCTTTGATGACATCTTTCACTTGCCTGTACAATCAAAGTACAAAAACATTGTAAGTATAATTGAAGCTAGCACAAGGAGTTGATGGCAGATTCTTAGGTAATAAATGAACCAAAAAAAAAAAAAAGGGTATCATCATGATTTCATGATATATTTATGAGCTCTTCAACTATGTGATAGCCAGAACCCACAATCATGCTTTAGGTGGATTGAAGGCAAACATAGGGAACAAAACATTTGAAAGTCCCAACGACAAAAGATATGTCGAACAAGGCCTTGACAAAATTATATCAGAGGTAAATTTAAAGATAGAATTGTACCAAAAATAAAAATTTGGAGACTCGGTTGAAAAATATGAAGCAAAGAAAACTCGACAATGATAAAGTTAAAAATATAAAGTTGGCGCAGATAAAAGGAGAAGTGATAGGATTCACTATGTGGACAAAAATATCACTAATTTTATTCACCTCAAATTAATTATCTTAAGAAGAAGCTTTTAGCTGAATTTTCTAACTTCTTGGAATGGTAATATAATCTATTGAGGGCAGCCGTAAGATTGTAGGAAATAGCTTTATCAAGTTCATGACCAGAAGCAGTAGAGCAATATAAAATGGAATGAGGAGTGAGAACCTTCCATTTTATGAGATCTGAATATATGTTAAAAAAGAAAAAGAAAAATCTATGCTGCCATGGAATTGGCATGAGTCAAGTTACCATTCTTATCAAGAAATCATGTATAATGGAAATCTTTCTCAAAAGAGAGAATTAAAAGCTCCAAAAAAGAACTGTCTAAACAAGATACACTGACTACATGCATTATATTAATTACTCCTTCCATCCCAAATTAATAGGCTTGTTTGCTATTTCACACGGGCCAAGAAAGCTCAATTAATATCGTGAAAGCAATAAATTTTACTAGCTATTTTCATAATATGCCCTCATAATTTTATTGAGAAATGTGAAAAGTTGTTCTTGGTGTGGTATTAAACAGGCTATATTAGTCAAATATTTTTTTGACTACAATTTAAATAATTTAATAGGCCTATAATTTGGGAAATACCAAAAAGGAAACCAAGCCAATCAAAGTGGGATAGAAGGAGTAATTAATAAAATTTCATAGTAGAACATAATTTCATAGTGGAATTAAGTTTGACTAAAATAAATGTGATACCTTTCATCACGCGCTACTAATTCACATATTTCAATGCTCTTTGTCCAATCCATTTCAGTTAGCTTTTCACATGTGGCCAAATTGACAAGCTCAGTTGCCATAATTTGCCGTGTAACCAGATCTAATGACAGCAGATAAAAAGAATACAGGTCATAATCGCAATTAAGCAAAGAGGAGAGTAACCTACAAGTTTTGGTTTACGACAGCAAATAATGCGAATAACTACATTAAGACTTAAATAGGGGCCAAAAAAAAAAGAGTGAGATTTTAAGTCAAGTGCAATCAATCCAAACCACCAATGGACAATCTGCAAGCTACATCTTCATAACTGGCCATATATTAGGAGGATATATGCCGATTCTCATGAGCTACATACATGTGCACTTTGCCTCAAAAGGCCATGAGTATTACTATTCAAAATGCTGGCAAATTTTACATATGCAGTTTTTACCATTTTTTCCTTCTCTATAGTGTCTCAGGTTTCTGATTAGTCATTGAAAATCATTGTAACTACAATGTAATAACAAAATTTACACATCACAGACATTTAAATAAATGCATCAAATCGCATAACTGAAACAAGCCTGGAATATAGAATCAAAGTTTTCTTATTAATCACCATGAGTATTGCATGCTGAGGAAAAAGAAATCTATCAAACTAAAGCTGATGAATAAGCTCAATAAAGGATAAAACTTTTGGTTATATGACATGTCAGTATGTGATATAACTGAGTAAAGAATCCAAATAAAACCTTTAATATGACATAAGATATAAGCCAGCTTACACAGGAGGAGGAGCAAACTGCAATAGCTAGGGAAAGAAACAAAAAACATTTGTTTCCTTGAACATCCCTCTGCTTGGCTCAGACGTAATTTGAACTGAAGCAAAAATCTGATTTTCAAACGTATGATACCCTTGTTTATAGTTCCTATCCATGCATTTAAGAATTGTAGAAGCTCTCATGGGGTTTATGTTAGGGCCTTGGATAAGTACGAATAACTGAGACTGCTTTTCAGTTTGTAAATGCCAAGCAGATTAATAATTTTCAACAAGGGCTGGCATTGGAGAACACCATAAGAGTTTAAGACATTGCTTTGACTAGGTAACATTTCGGGAAGCAATAGAGTACCCTCATGTGACGTCCCGGAAATTCGTATAAATTTTTTGCGAATGTAAATAATATTATTAATTACTTTTAATGATATTATTTATTCTAATCGTTGCTTGTCTCATTCGTAGTCGTAGTATACTTTTCGTTGTTGCATTATGCATATCATAGTCGTGGACTATGATTCGTTGTCATAGTGATACATTCATAGCATTGCACATTTCTCGAAGTCGTGGCATATTTCTCGAGGATATAGGAATCCATTTGTAGTTTTGATCGTCGTTTGGGGTGTTTGCGTCCGGGTACGTCGGTAGTCGCATTAAGTCGCGTAGGATGAGTTTAAGACACTCAAATGGCATTCTGAAAGTTGGAAAACACTTTTATTAGTGTCTAGGAGTGATTGTGAGTGTTTTTGGAAGTTATCTACCAAAAATGTGGGCTCGGATGATATCGGATTCTTGCAAGTTCAATCTATCCAACTAGCTGTTGGATCGATCCAAAATTTGCCCAACTGATCAACTTCAGGCTAAAATGTGTTG
>MKEJ01015287.1:0-21230 GCA_001753735.1 Embelia ribes
CCTTTTGAAACTTACACTCCTTTTTAAATTGAGCCTAGTACCTCCATCCAATCTGAAATCGAAGCTCATACCTCTATTCAATTAGAAATTGAGCCAAACGCCATTAGATCTGAAATCGAGCTAAATACCCACATTCCATCAGGAACCGAACAAGCATTGCCCAATAACCAAGAGTCCACTACCCCAACCTGTACTCAACCTACAATTGATAAAGAGTTTCGAGTTTATACAAGGATGAAAGGGCCCCAAAAGGAGAAAGAGGACCACACACTTCTCGAGTACAACCATGTATCCAATTCGAGTCCAGGTAACATTTCTTACGAAACTCAGATTGATATCATTGCTAATAACGATCTTGATGTTCTTATTGCGATAAGGAAAGGAGTAAGATCATGCACCCAACATCCTATCTCCAAATTTGTATCTTTTAATGGTTTATCAGCAGCATATCGGGCATTTTCTGTTAATTTATCCACTGTAGAAATACCACGGAGTATTCATGATATTCTAATGAAATCAGAACGGAAGGCTGCCATTAGAGAAGAAATTAGTGCTCTAAAAAGGAATGGTACTTGGGTACTCTTAGATTTGCCAAAAGGGAAACAACAAGTGGGATGTAAGTGGCTTTTCATTGTCAAATTTAATCCTGATAGGAGTGTAAATCGATATAAAGCAAGACTTGTCGCTAAAGGTTTTACTCAAACGTATGGCATCGATTACCAAGAGACTTTTGCTCCGGTCGCTAAACTCAATACAATACGAGTATTACTCTCGTTAGCAGCTAATCTCGATTGGCCCCTTCATCAATTGGACGTCAAAAATGCCTTTCTCAATGGTGATTTGGAGGAAGAAGTATATACGAAAATCCCTCCAGGCTTTGAGACAAAAAATAATGTTAACAAAGTCTGGACGCTTCGGAAGTCTTTGTATGGTCTCAAGCAATCTCCTAGAGCATGGTTTGACAGATTCACCAAAACAGTCAAGAAGAATGGGTATTCTCAAGGGCAAACTGATCATACGTTGTTCACAAAATTCTCTCCCCAGGGCAAAATTTCCATTCTTATAGTCTATGTAGACGCCATTATTGTGATAGGAGATCATACTGAAGGAATACGTTGTTTAAAGGAAGTCCTTGCTAAAGAGTTTGACATCAAAGACCTTGGACCACTAAAATACTTTCTAGGCATGGAGATTGCACGTTCGAGAAAAGAAATTGTGGTTTCTCAACGTAAGTACATCATGGACTTACTGAAAGAAACATGTATGTTAGGATGCAAGCCTGCAGACACTCCTATGGAATCGAATTATAAGTTTGGGTTCAAAGAAGAAAGCACTCCGGTTGACAAAGGAAGATATCAACGGTTAGTAGGAAAGCTCATTTATCTTTCTCACGCCAGACCAGACCGGACATATGTTTTCCAGTTAGCATTGTGAGTCAATTCATGAACAAGCTAAATGAAGAACATCTTGAAGCTATTTGTCGCATCTTGTGATACTTGAAAAAGACGTATTGGAAAGGAATCTTCTTTCAAAAGGGGACGAGTAAGGATGTTGAAGTCTACTCAGAAGCAGATTGGGTAGGATCCCAATCCATTACAGACCGTAGATCAACCACGGGCTATTACACCTATGTATGTGGAAACTTAGTAACTTGGCGTAGCAAGAAGCAGCCCGTTGTTGCAAGGAGTAGTGCCGAGGCAAAATTCAGGGCATTAGCTCTATGTACATGTGAAGGAATATGGTTGAAAAGATTACTAGCTGAGTTAAGAATCTCAACAAAAGAGTCAATGAAGGTATATTGTGACAATTTGGCTGCAATCAACATTGCTAAAAATCCTATTCATCATGATAAGACTAAGCATGTTGAGTTAGACCGGAACTTCATCAAAGAAAAGGCAGAAGCAGGAATTCTAAACTTGATTTACACTTCTACACATCTTCAAGTGGTTGATATCCTAACGAAAGCTCTTCCAAGAGTGAAGTTTGATGAATTTACTTCCAAGCTGGGAATGATTGACATCTATTCTCCAGCTTGAGGGGGAGTGTGGAATTCTTGATTTAGTTCTGATTCTAGGAATTAGTTTATGATTTTATGCTGATTCTTATGTCTTATTTATTTCCTTTTTTAATAAGAGAGAGATGGATGATTATATCTTGATTCTCTCCATTTATCACTGTCGATTTATATTCCTTGTTTTAAGGGACTAATTGACTAGAATCGTGGAGTTTCAGTGACAGCATGTTGTCATTTTTCTCCTATATATACAACCTTCTTTCAATATGAAATAAAATAACATATATAGAGTTTTCCTCTCTATAATTCTATATCTTAGTTGGATTTCAATACATAATTTTGTGTATGTTTTGTAATATTCTTGTTCTTTCAGAGGGTATTTTCCTATGAGAAACTCATCTTAAATCTAGGTCTGCAGATTTATGAAGAAAAATTGTCCCTTAAATTTCTTGTCGACCTTACTGTAGGATGACTTTAAACCGGTGCTTCGGGAACTTTTAGCTACTCATCCAGGGTTGGAATTCTTGCAGAGCACACCCGAATTCCAAGAGAGATATGGTATGACACATACAAATTATTCATATGGTTTCATGAGTTTGCTCTTGGGCATTGTGCATGACCCGTGGTCTTTTTATTCTTGAATGTTTAGTGAACCTGCATCTTTGAGTTAGATGTTTGTTGAGTGCTTTGGAGCATATAGCCAATAAGTCATTGCTCTAGATGAATCTGCTCTCTTTGGCAAACTCTCTACCTATTCTTCTGCTGTTTTGCAAAACAATATATATATATATATAAATGTAAAAAGCATGCCAATTGAATAATCAAGGAAAACTGGGTGTGACTTCAGATTATTCATACTTTGTCATATATATATATATATCAAGGAAAACTGGGTGTGACTTTTGAGTATTTTTCATTGTCCTATGGATGACATATCGTAAGTTTCCACCTCAATGAAATTGCCTTGTGATCATTTTATGAACATCAGTATGGCTGTTATTGTTTTCATGTGTGTGATAAAAAAGTCTTTTGTGTTTCCATCATATTGCCTGCCCCTTTTCAGTTCTACGTCGGTTCCTATTGTTTCTAATAGTTATCTTTTTCTCCTAATTTCCAGCTGAAACTGTGGTGTTCAGAATATTTTACTACGTCAATAGAACTGGTAATGGTCGCCTGACTCTCAGGGAGCTCAAACGGGGAAATTTAATTGCTGCAATGCAACACGCAGACGAAGAGGAAGATATCAATAAAGTCTTAAGGTAGTTTAGCTTGTGAAAGTTTGTGGTTGCTCTTGCAGAAGGCTTCTCGTGCAATTTTGAGTTTATAAGATTTGGTTTCTCTTTCAATACAAAATGACTGGGAAATTGTCTGGCATTTGGGATTGATGTTTAATCTTTTACATCATATTTAGGACTTGTTTGGCAAGGACTTATAAGCCCAGCTTATTTGGTTTTTGTCTTATAAGCTGTGTAATGTTTGGGTAACCAGCTTATAAGCTTAATTTGTGTGCTTTTTCACCCCCAATAAGCTTTAAGCTAGCTTTTTCAGCTTAAAGTTACTGTAGCGCGTATTTTATGGACAAAATTTCCCTTATAGACGGTCATTTTTACATTTATGTCCAGTATAAATAGTCTCTGTGAATCCATCCCCATCATTCATCCGCTTCATTTTCTCTCTGTAAACCCTCTCTATTCTTCAGTGGAAAAGCGATGGCCGAGCTACGGCGTTCTTCTCCGCCGCATCTAACATAGTCTCTCTCTCTCTCTCTCTCTCTCTCTCTCTCTTCGTATCTTTTTCGTCTCCTTGTCTAAAAAACTGTGGACCGATTTTTGCACCCCAAATTAATGATTTCACCAAGCCATAGCTGTATTCCTCCTCTATGATGCCGCTAGCGTCCGAATCTGAACCAAGAACGTGCCCTCCCGCTTCTGCTACTGTCAAATTTGGAAGATGAGCAATTTGGTTTATTAGGTTTTGGAATGGGTTTTTTAGATATGGGGAAAAACCTGGAAAAATTTAGATTTGGGTGATCATTAAATTTAAAATAATATTTTGTGAATTAGTTGTGGGTATTTAACTACTAATACGTAATTATTTGAGAAAATTTTGCAAGATTAATTTTATTATTATTCATACTTGTTAGCAAAATAATTTTTTTCTTTTTTTATTTTTAGCTAGCTTTTTGAAGCCCACCATATGCAACAACCTAGCTTAAAAACATTGGAAATAAGCTAGCTTTTGTCTCCATTTCAAAAAAGCTAGCTTATTAGCGTAAAAGCTCTTCTGGAAAGACTTCTACTTTTGTTCTGTCAATTCTTTTTGGGATGAAGTGTAGTTTTATGGTATCTGATCTTATTGAGACTCTTGTGCTAGTGTGGTAACTGTAGTTTGTCCTCAAACGAAATATGTACTCATGTGACTGTGGATCCTATTTCGTTTGTTATTTGGCTATGATGATGTTGATTTATTGTTTAGCTTTATTAATATATTCTATAGCTTTATTATGTTTTCCATGTTAGTGATATTATCTTCGTATCTCCCTTTTTGCTGCATCTTTCTCTGCAGATACTTCTCCTATGAGCATTTCTATGTTATATACTGCAAGTTCTGGGAGCTGGATACAGACCATGATTTTTTGATTGATAAAGAGAACCTTATCAGATATGGTAACCATGCTCTTACCTATAGGATCGTGGATAGAATATTTTCCCAGGTTTGCATCTTTTGTACATTGTTCTTATGATTGGTCAAATAATTTTATTACTGCCAGATATATTTTCTGTTTATTAATGCTGCCAGTGCATGTTTTCATGTTGCAGGTCCCAAGAAAGTTTACCAGTAAGGTTGAGGGCAAGATGGGATATGAAGATTTTGTTTATTTCATACTATCAGAAGAAGATAAACTGTCTGATCCTAGTCTGGAGTACTGGTATGTTTATTTGCATAGCAGTACTTTTTTTTGCTCTCTTTATCCTCTAACTACTACTGCACATGACTTGTTTACTGATCCTAGGTTCTTTTATATCAAACTAGTGTTTAGCCTATGTGTTGCACAGGTTATATATAAATTTATTTATTTCATATAATTCGGGATTAATAAAATTAATAGAGAATAAGATTTATTATTAAGAGTACATTACCAGGGTTATGTACAAATCTATATATTTTATATAAATCGGAATTGATGCAATCAATAGAGGATGTGATTTACTAATAAGAAGTTCACGAATCATATTTGCCTTTTCTTTGAATTTTATCTTGGCCCATTTGATTATATCACCAAGGCTAAAAATTTATTTGCCACTATTTGCAAAAATGAGTAATATTCTTAATAAATCTTTTGTAAATAAAGAAATGATTTTGATTGAATTTAAATGGAATTTTCATAAATATTTTTTTAAAGTAGAAAGATTAAAGATAACATTTTATTAGCCACAAAGATTTTAAAACTACTACTAAAATTCATGTAAGCATAATAATAATTTGAAATTTGAATGCATACTCCACTTTTAACTTTACGAAGAAACACATGCACGTGTATAAATGAGCACAAAAAGATGACAAAATTGGGTGGTGAGGGACTTACCTATACTTCTTGGATAAGTGCTAAGAATTTTCATGCTCCTTTCAAATTTGTGTAGTTCATAGCTGCAATTGGAAAACAGCAATAAGAAATAGAGAAAAAATACTTCACGATTACTCTTTGAGGAGAGAGAGTTTTGACTTTTGATGCAAAGATAACTCATGACAAACTGATTGAGATTCTTACCAGATTCTTTCATCGTATACACACTTAATTCTAAAGTAAGAGCATACATTGTTTTTGATTTTTCAAGTATGAAGATATTTACAATTTCACATAATTGTTTTTTTGTGACGGTAAACATTAATTATTTGTATTTGTGGAGATGAATTATAATGAATTCAGAAATATTCAATCACATTTGTGGTGTTATTATCATGGAGTTACTAATGACCACAAAGGGTAATTTTTAGAAATCTTACCCTATAGAAAGCCCTTTGGATTTCCTTTTTCATTTATTTATTGCATTAATACTTAAGTTTTTGTTACGAACCAATGATCAAATAAGTATTTTAAATTAACCTAACTATTTTAAATAATTATTGAGATATTATTTGGAGTACAACACCATGGTGGAAACTCTCTTTTTAGTTTATTTTATATGATATGATAATATGCAAATGCGAGTGTCTAAATTTCAGTATTAGGGTATATGTTGGTGGAATATTAGATAAATAGTGCCAAATTTATTCAAGATTCATGTCCAGTGTTCATAATATGTTTTAATTTAGACAATGTATATAAATTAATGCATCAATGCATGTGTGTCCTTTAATATGCATTAGTATTTGTATTTATTAATAAAGAATATACATGTCAGATTATTGGAGTGAATTTAATCTATATATAGACTATCTTTTTAGTTTATTGAATATAATGTCAAAATAGCATGCATACATTTGTATTTCTTGGCTTTTGTCCTTTCACCGACCATTTATGCTCAATTAGAGCAATTAATGCACAAAATAATTGAAATTAATTGTATAATGTAATTGTAAAATTAAGAAACGGTTGTGGAGAAATTTGAGAATTTACTATATGATTGATTGAATGGCTACATTGATTAGATAAGTAGGCAATTACCATTTTATTATTTTATTAATTCTTGCCCTATTATTTAAGGTTGTACACGTGTCATTAAGTTAAGGGCATCACTTGGCACAATACCATGTGGAGACTTTACTTTTAATTTATTGTATATGATATTATTTAATACCATATCTAATGTCAAATTTATTTTTTAGGAATTTCTATACACTGATTGAATTTTGCTATATTTGGCCATTTTGCTAACGGTAATCGTAGAATGCCCAGAGATAAATTTAAAGGAAACTGCTCAAGCAAAAAATGAAGTGCCTTTATGATTGTATGTTTCATTTTCTATCATTTATTTTGGTAGAAAGTTGTAACTTGTATAGATTTCATTTAATTTGGCATAAATTTCAATTCTTCCGGTATCTAAAATTTGAAAAGATGGAAGTTTTAAAATTTCCATTACCCACCGTATCTCATTAAATTCCCATGGCCCAAAACATTTATGATGATTTGCCAAATGGTTTGAAAGTAGGGAGACACTTGGCGTGATTTCGGAGTGCTACTTGGCATGCAATGGGAGCACCAAATGTCATGCTCATGGCGCGTAGACCCGGCTTTTATATTTTTAATAATATGATGTTAACAAATATTAGGAAGATTAATTCATTATTTAGGCTTCGCTTTTTGTACTTTAATTTTCTCTCTCTCTGTCCTTTTCTTCTTCTTAACGAGATGCTTTTATTAAGCATATAGATTCATTAACACGAATGCTACCCTTCATGCTAACCTCATCTGGGTTTATGCGCTTTGTGATTTTTTTTAATCAGGTTCAATTGCATTGATTTGGATGGAAATGGGGTCTTGACTCGTAATGAAATGCAATTCTTTTACGAGGAGCAGTTACATAGAATGGAGTGCATGGCCCAAGAGCCTGTCCTCTTTGAAGATATACTATGTCAGATAATGGATCTGATTAAACCAGAGGTTAGCCCATGTCAACTTTTGTTTTCAGGCATTGTTCTTTTTTTGATAATGGTGGATCTTAATCTGGATAGTTTAAACGAACTCATCAAATGTTGGATTATGAGGTGAACATTTGGTGTTCAAGTTTTCTTTGTGGAACCGTTTTGATAAATGTTAATCTAGCCCACAAAGCTGTATTTGATTCCTTCAACTTCCACTTCAAGTAAGACACACATGTGGATCTTATTTTCTTGGAACCACCTATGCCTATAAGGCTATACCTAAGGTTATGCCCACTATTGCTTGTGATAACTTAGTGTCACGATAGGGAGTGGAGCTTCAAAGTTGTGAACCAAAGTAACTCCCACGATTTGGAAATGTGACTCCATGTGTTTTTTGCCTGCAGAATGAGAGCTACATTATGCTTAGTGACCTGAAAGGCAATAAACTTTCAGGAAGCATATTCAACATCCTTTTCAACCTTAACAAGTTCATGGCATTTGAAACTCGTGACCCGTTTCTCATTCGTCAGGTAAGCAAGTCATTCTTTTATGATTCTCAGCCACTGTGGTCAGGCTTTAGGTTCATAATTTGCTTTTTATAATGACACTATGTAATATGAATAGGAGCGTGAGAATCCAAGCTTGACAGAGTGGGATCGATTTGCCCACAGGGAATATATAAGACTTTCCATGGAAGAGGATGCAGAAGACGCCTCAAACGGGAGTGGAGATGTTTGGGATGAATCCCTTGAGGCTCCCTTTTGATTTTGGTTTGGTGAGCTATCAAATTTATCTGCACTTTCTTTTTACTTTACCATTTGGATGCATTATATGGATATCAATTTGCTCTGTACTTTTTGGTGCACACTTGACTGTTGAGAGAGCAATGTTCAATCCATCAACAATCTTATTATGGAGTATGTTGATCAGCATATTGCTTGAAAATGATTGAACTACAAGAACAAAATGTGCTTATGGTTATGTTTAAGCAAAAGAAAATGACTTTGGTATATTTGCTTCAGAACAAACCCAAATCCATAACCAAACCCAAAACGACTCGACTCAAAATAATAAGAAAGTGGGACTAGTTTTATGCTACTAGTTGCCGCTGCCCCTGGTTTGAGTTAATGTAGAATATGGTGAAACATTTTTATGTGTGTATATATTGAACAAGTTTTTGCGCCTGATACAGGCAGGCCCACTTAGAATGTTAGCTTTTTTTTTTCCCTGCTTTCCTAGAGCTAAAATGGTTGGAGAATTAAAGCATCATAAAATGAATAAGCCTAATACATGAGCCACTAAGCTTGTTCACTTCAAAGGCTTAGTAATTGTAATCAACTGATTGGCCTTTGTACAAACTACAGGTGTTGTGGAGGAGCTATGAGTTCTTTTGTCAAGCCACGGGCACGAAAGAACGTAGTCATTTTGTCGGATTGGTGAGAGAATTCATTTTAGCAGGTTTACAAAACAGCAGAAAAATGTCTCAACGTAGTTTTGGCAAGATTCAAAATTTTCCAGCCGCATCTTTAAGGGCTTGAATTTGCTCAACAACTGCTAGCGAGGGCAATACTGGGAGTGAAGGTAAATTTATGGTTACCTATAATCAGAGACAATGGTCACAAGTTCGGAACTGTTTTTACTTATCTCATTTAGATGTAAGTTATAATTTTGTTTCTAACTTTTCTTTTATTTATGGGATTATGCTTGTTTTCCTTTTGTAATGGGTCAGTGTCATGAGAGTAGGTTGTCTGCTATTTCCATTTCTTTTCTCCTCAGGAATTCAAACAACCAGAGTAGAGTGTTTGTTTATCAAAACTTCACATATTTATCTAAAATTATGTCACTATGATGAAATTCCTTTTTAGTTGTTGAAAAGAAAGTAGTAGTATTTCTTAGTTTAGATCTTTGTAAGTTAAAGAGTTGTTAGTATTATTCATGACGAATGATGGGAGTTTTTCTATAGGATATGGGATGACTTGTTATATGAATGATTGGTGCACCAACAACCATTTCACTGTTAAATTTTCTTATAGGATCATCTTAGCTATTACATTTGATGAACACTGTGCATGATTTTGTTGCCCGTAAAGTATCCGAGGGGACCAAACGCAATTTACATTTAGGAGGTTTTCTGTGCAAATGGCTACCAGAACCGGTCCTTGTTAACGCTCAAGTACCCCGACATGACTTTCCCTCCGGTGTTTCTCATCCCGTCAATAAGATAACACCATGTTGAACCCAAAGCCCCGACGTAGAAGTCAGCTTCGGAAGCCATCAAGAAATTAACGAGAGGATAATTTGTGCTTGTCTTTCTACCTAGACTGGCTTCGTATGCTGCCATTCTTGTGTTCCCAACTTGGCGTTTCACTTTTGTGTAGTAAAAATTCCAATGTGGGTACGATTTTGTTTTCTCAATCACCTCCTGGAGAAAATATTGCCCAAACAAATTAGAGCTGAAATGTTGGGCATATGAACTATTACGTCGGAATAATTTTGAATTCCTAAAATCGCAGCTTATAAGTTGAAAAGCTTGCTTCTTTGAAGCTAATGGAGAAAGATTGTGTTCAGAGACTGGACCCTGACCCCATATGCTACTATTATGGCTTAGTAAAATTCATTATTATTTGCAAATATCTTGTCCCAGATGGTAGAAAGTCGAAAAGGTATGAGTGGAAAAAGGATGAGAAATTAAACCTGCATCTCGGTAGAGAGCCAAACGCTGTTAAGATGGGGAAAATGTTTTTTAATGCGTTCGGCAAGGCTCATGTACTCTTCAAATTTGACAACCTTCATCTCGGAAGCCTTGTCACCCATCCTTACGTGCAAGCTCAGCAACGGCCTTGGGATCCATGCTCTATGACTCGACCATACATATTGTTCCAACTCATTACCACTACCACGCTCGTCTATATCTTCAACCTGCATATACATTTAAATGAAATTCTTATAAGATGCATAATTTCTGTGAATTGAGTGATAGCGTAATATGTGTGATTGGTCTGTATGAACCTCATGCCTTACTTGGGTTGGGTTCGCAAGAACAAGTTTTGCAGCTTCAAGTCCAAATGCTTCGTGTCGTGCAGCATTAAGCAGGTTGCATGTATATTCAGTCTGGAATCTCATTAGGTATCGAACGGCCTGAACAATTATACATCCAACAATAACACACTTGTATAAATCAGTGCACTCATTTTGCTTAGTTCCAATAAAAAAAAACATAAAAGATATATAAGTCAATTATGCCGATAAACATTATCCTATCTTACCTGAGCTCGCCACCATCTTCGGTCCATATTTTTATGATAAGGCACCAATCTACCAGCTATATATGTTGTTGGCTGTAAATAACTCCAGGGTGTACCCCAGACCCTGTGATGTTTTTGACATATTATTATTTATAAATAAAAGACTATCCGCCTTTCCCTTTTTACTACTAATAAAAATAAACAAAATAACTAGTTCAAATTTTTCCCGATAGGGCTAGCTTGCCTGGGAGATTTTCCAAACCATATTCTGCTCCCTGGGTAGTTCTTTTTTTGTGTTATTATTCCTTTTTCCCATGCCGATTTTTCCTTCATTAACTGAGACGCGCGTTCTCGGCATTCTTGAGATGTTTCTGGAAAGAAATAGCATGACCAACTGGAGCGTGATGCCCCTACAACACCGCACCAAGGCATCAAATGACTATGACACGGTTATAAGCGGTTATATGTATATATATGTACGATACGCATTGCTAATCAGCGAGTAGAGAGTACCTTGGCATTCTTCATGATCAGCCCGGTTATAGTAATTTGTTACGAGCACTCTTTTCTCATCGATAGCAACAGCGAGGAGCCCACTCATTGCCACAATCTGGGCCCCGAAACCCAATCGCTGCAGCGTATCCCAGTCGGTAATGAGAAATCTTACATTCGGATCGCTACAATTTGCTGGGTGCTGATTTAGCCATATGTCTCTCTGCACTTTCCTCGTTAGAGGATAATTTTCTTCATCCGATCCCGTTATCTGCTCAAAAATAAAAAATAAAAAATAAAATAATTGTCATGTTGCACAAAAGGGAAAAAAATGTAAGCAAATGAAATTTCAAAGTGATATTCAAATGAATATTCAACCTATGGGGAACCTACCCAGGGAGGATAGGCGCCTTCGAAATTTAGGCGACCTCTGTTATATTTGCGATACTCATCCGTTTCATTAGTCGACAATGGATATGAATCTAAAGTTCCTTTCCACATAGTCCAAGGAGGGAAGGTCTCATTCTCTGCACGGGTATCAAGGCGTTGGTTTACTTGCGAAATCAGCTTGCAGTTGTCCAGGTGAGGGGGCCTCGGTACACCTTGCGGCAACACACCTTGTTGCCCGTTTGTTGTTTTATTCAATAGTTCGCTCCAAGCTGAGTACAACGACGACACATTCGTATCTATTTGGTCGCCCGCACTCCCCTTTAATTGCATAATTCTCTGTATGTCTTTATATGACATGCAATATACATGTAAACATCTTGGAGAAAAACAAGTTGGGTGGCAAAATAAAGGGAAATAGTAGAAAACAAAATTCGACTTACCAAAACCATCTGAGCTAGAATTCCGGGTGGAAATTCCACCCGAAAAGGACGAAAACGAAATCCCACTGAGGTCAAAGGCACCAAACGAGGTAAGAGCGGCTAAAAACAGAGAAGTTAGACACGCGCCGCTAAGAAAACCGAGAAGGCAGAATTGGCAAGGGAATGAGCTGCCCATCTGCATAGTCCTCTGTGACGCTATTTTTTGTAGATATTTCTGATTATTTGAATTTTCCCTCTTTCTAACCATCAAATTTGGATCCATTTAGCTTCTGGTAAAAGGGTTACCCTTCAAGAATTGGTCCAAATATGAATAGAATCACAACAATATAACCATGGTTACTTCTTTCTAAAGAAGTACACATCATATGCATATTATTATAAATAAGAAAATTATTAAGTATAAATAAAATATGCTAACCTAAAAGTCCAACATTTAAATTTGTGAACATAGGTGGCACAAAATTTTGTATAGTTTCTGATTTGGAGAATATATATATATATATACAAGTCATCCTCTCCAAAATTTGGAGAATAAAAATGAGAATAAGATGGAATATGTTATCTAAAATGAAAAACAAAATATATGAAAAGATAATTAGTGCCAACTATAAGATGGTCATACTTAACTTGGTAGCAAATACTCCTACTAATTTCTTTTTTCATACTTTTTTTCTTCATTTTCCATTTTTTCTGATTATTAAAATGGGAGGATTAGTCAAAGTAAAACTTATTATTAGGATTAAAAATGTAAGCCTGTTCCAAGAGTGGGACCTTTAACGGACCCAAATTTTAATAGATTTTATATTTAAAATTTGTGGTTTTTTAAATAAATTTTATTATGAAGTTATCCTGAGAAAAACTGCAAGTTTTTCCTCAGCAGAAACTTTTGGGTCTCCAACTAGGTGGACAAAAGAGCCTCTAGCACCATCAAAGAGAGTTTAAAGGTGTGGCAACGATTTATAGTTATAAAAATAAAATCTATTAGTTAAAATTTTCAAGAATATATTTTTATAATTTTTTATATTATATTTCATTTTTGTGATTCAGGAAGGCCGAAATATTGTTTTCAAATATTTTAGAGACCCTTTGTGAACTATTTAGATGAATATAAAATGTGGCTCATGAGAAAAGATTAATTAATGGTCGTGACAACGATGTGATCACTTTGCCCATTTAATACTGAGAGAGTCGTGCTTGTTACTCTCTCAGAATAAAAATTATGTTATCTCATTTGATAAATGACTATGACTATGAATTTTTTAATTTTTATTTTTTGGATGTTCAAGAATATGCTTACGACGATCCAACCTAGTTAGTATATTTAAAATAAAAAAAAATAATAATAATATTAATGTTATGGCTTATTATTACACCAGATAAATCGTATTATTACAATACAAAATTCCGAGGACATGCGTACAAAGGTTATTCCCAATTTGGCCCAAGACAAGTAAACCCAACAAAAAAAAGACGGTGTTACATGAACCTAGTTCGTGTATTGTGCTTGCAATATATAAAAATTAACATAAAGGAAATAAGCAAACTCCTATTCAACATGTATGAAACACAAACAAATGAAATAATTTGCATCATCATACTTACAATTAATGGTGCAAATCCAATTAAAATTAAGGAGAAATGCCATTGACTTTTGAGCTAGGTTGAGAGGAGTTTGTTTTTTTTTTTTTTTATATAGGCTTTTAGATCACAACTGTGAAAATGATTTGTGAGCCGAATAGAAATTAATTAATGCATATTGTAATGGGAAATAGTTTTAAACTTTGCTACCCACGTCTGAGATTACAAGACTGAGTCGCAACAAAATTTTAAATGAAAAAGGATACTTGTAAGGTCAGTCTCGTTTTAAACATAATTATTGATTTTTTTTTTATTTCTATTTATTTTTGGTGGCTCGCAAGGCCCGTGACACGCACATCCTCGGTTGAGGTGCTTGATGGTTTTCCGCTCAGCTCGATGGTCTTCTGACTGGCCGGCTCAATGGCCTTTCAATAGCGACTTCGATGGCCTACGAATAGTGACTTTGATGGCCTTCCAATAGCGACTTAGATGGCCTATTGATAGCAACTTGGATGGCCTTCAATAGCAACTTGGTTGGCCTCCAATGACCTTCAATAGCTACTTCGATGGCATCCGATAGCATTTTCGATCACCTTTCTGCATATTTGACCCTTTGATGGCCTTCGATGACTCCACCGATAGCGACTTCGATGCTGGGGGAGAGCCATCAAATTTCATCGATACTTAAAAAGTCTTTAGTTATAATGTATGCTTCGTATGTTTTTCAGAGTATTTTATATTTATATATACATTTGCAATAAAAATCATAAATTTGCAAGTTTTGCTATAAGAGGCATATATAGGTTTACAATTGGAGCAATCTTAAGTCATATACATATATTTCAAAATTGGAATTGGATTTTATTCTGTTATATACGTCCTAATACGTAACACGGAGTGTAGTGGCACATAGGAAAAAAAACTTAATGCTATAATAAAAAAATATTTTATCTCCTATATGTCAGGATACACGTATGACAGTAGTTAATAAATTACAATATACAAATATCTCCAGAATTCCCATTATAGTTATTATAAACTAAATTGGGCCAACAAACGGGGCCCAAATCTGCAGAGAGTTCCGCCTAAAAGGGAGGGAAAAAAGCGGGCCCAAATAAACACACATTTTGTATGAATGACGAGAATACTCTTCGAAGCCCTAAATTCCTTGAGGATGCTAAACCGAGGGCTGAGATTGATCCCGTTCGAATCGAACGGTCATAAACAAATAGAGGCTCTTATATAAAAATCCTAAATCATTTGTAGTCGGCCTCTTGCATTTCATCTTCTAGGGTTTTGGCATTCCCTCTGTGTTTCTCTCTCTCTCTCTCTCTCTCGCTCGCCAGTGAAGATGGTGAGTCTTTTTCTCCAGTCCTCGCTTTAGCTTCTTTATGGATTCGATTATATGATTTTATGTACATGTGTGTATGTATGTATCGATCTGTGTGTTGTGTTGGTGTGCGTGTGTGTGTGTAGGTGCTACCGAATGATATTGATTTGCTGAACCCACCAGCGGAGCTGGAGAAGAGGAAGCACAAGCTTAAGCGCCTCGTCCAGTCACCCAACTCTTTCTTCATGGTATCTATACTATATATATAACCTGTGGGATTGTTTTAATTTTGGTTATTGTGCTGTTTTTTGGTTCTTAAACCATAGTTTAATGAGAAATGGTTCTGTTATGTAGGATATATAATAATTAGGATCCCATTTAGTTGTGTTTTTATTGTGGTATCAGTATTTAAAATGAGACACTTTGATTATTTGCTTAGGATACAACCAATACCGTACTTGGTTAACAAATTATTTTGCTGGTTCTGGGTAATGATATGGTTTGATAATGTGTCCATAAGTCAATGTTCTCTGCATGTCTAAACTCATTCAACAGCTGGCTTAGTATCGGTGATACGTGCTTCTGTAACATTGAACTTTTTTGCTTATGTCAAAAATGTATTATCTGACAATTGAAAAGATCAAAATCTGTTTTGTATTTGTGGTTGGACAAGTTTGTTGTTCTGTTTGTTTCCTGTTGATTATAATAAACTGCACAATGATTGGTAATTTTTGGTTTCCCTGATGTGGTGACGCAACTAAGTGATTAAGGGTTTGGTTGGCTGCAACTTTTAAGCAAATAGGCAAGCTTATTTTTGTCTTCAGAAAAAGTTGGATGCATCCAGCTTAAAACTTCTAAGTTTAATTAGGTCAAAACAACAATTAAGATGCTAAATGCATTAAATTTTTAAACAAAAAAACTGATAAGCTGGAGGTTGTAACCCTAATCCAAACAAGCACTAAAATTTTAGGAAAGATTGGACATTGTGTTTGTGCTAGATTTTGTCTAAATTTTGCTGCAGTTGCATTTCACTTTTATTTTAGTTTAGTTACATTGTTCTTTTCAAATCCTTTGGCTTATACTATGTATTACTATGCTTGCAACTCTTAGATTGGTAGCATAGGTGTTTGAACGTCCTGAATTGTTGCGAGGCACCACACTACCTTGTATATATTCTCCTTTGTATATGTTTTCTTTGTGTATTGCTTATTTTCTACCCCTCTTTTTGCATGTGTAGGATGTCAAGTGCCAAGGTTGTTTCAATATGTAAGTTGTAAATTCTATTTTATTTATTGGTATAAGTTTTTCAATCCTTTTCTTGTATTGATTTTGTAGTATGAATAATTAGTAATATTATTTTGATAATTGTTGAACTTCAGAACCACTGTATTCAGCCACTCTCAGACAGTTGTGGTTTGTGGAAATTGCCAAACCGTATTGTGCCAACCGACTGGTGGACGTGCTAGACTCACCGAGGGATGCTCTTTCAGGAGAAAGGGTGATTGATGATGATGAGAGTGAATTGATTAGCCTGCTTGCTGGTGGAGACACACAAGTAGAGTTGTTTTGTTTGTTTAGGGAGAAAAATGTGTTGCGCTGTTCTGTTATCCAGTTTTGCTGCTGTACTAAAGTAGTTGCATGAATGCAGTTTTTAAATTTATGTTTGGCTATATTGTATGGAGATTTGCCCTTTTATCTTTGGAGTGAATTTGGATCTTGCTTAATATTTGATTGCACTTTTTATTCTGCAAAATTTAATGCCTTCCAGATTTTGAGAAGCATTAGTCTTTCTGCGATTGTTCATTTAATTTTTTTAAGCTTAATATTGGTGTTATTCTGGTGTACCATGGTCTGTACTATAATATAAAATGTCGTCAGGTTGTGGCTATTGCACAGCATGAAAGTTGATACTCCTTGAGGAAATGATCAAGGCCAAGGTTAGACTGGATATGTAGTACATTGGTTATCCGTTTTGCCATTAATTGGAGTTGGTTGAGTAGACCTGAGCAATGGCGATATAGAGCTTTTGCTGTTCACCAGGTTTATGGTTTTAAAATGTCTTCTTTTGTTATTGGTACTAGAAAATGTGATTGGTTTTGAAGGGATTTATAAACGCAATCCCGTCATCATCAATGAATGAAATATCTCACTGATCAACGCCTCTTTTAGCTCCCTTGTTTATAGAAAGCTCTTTAAATAGAATGACGTAGACTTGCGGGTTGCTTGATTTCAAAGAGTTATCAGGGATCCTGAGAATCCGTCGAGAGCATGGTATTTTGACAGCTAAGTTTCACAAAGCAAGTTCTTAGTTTCATTTTTAAATCTTAAGTTTGTTCTTGCTAGTTATTACGAATATAAAAATCTATGATCATAGTAGAGTGGTCATGTTGGAAATCTACCAATATTGGCACTATTGATTTTGAAACTTGCAGTGGGCAATTAGAAATTAGAACCAATTGCAACAAGTAATACACAGATTCTGGTCATAGAGAAATCCCACACAAGAGAACCCAAGTTTGCAAACTCCATAAAGCCTGTACAAGTGTAAACTTTTTAATTTACAACTCATGATAGTCTTAGCGGCCTCAAGTTGTGGCTCTTTCCCCAACCTTCATTTTCTCGGCAACCAAACACAGCAAAGCAGAACACAAAGTGAAAAGCCAAGAATTAGACTTGCCTATGGAACATACAAGTATCTTCAAGTACTCTCCTCATCCCTTCTTCATCATGTCCTTCCACTGGCTAATTGGATGTGTTTTTCGATTTTTCAAAATAAGAGGTAAAAGCTTATACTCAAAATAGAAGTTGCCCTGTAACATGATCATCTTCATGGATAAGAAGAAGATGATTTGAGGAGAAGCTGTGATATAGTGGTGGTTTACTAGCATTTATATATTATTTAGTACTAATAATTTGAGTGGTTAAATATTGGCAGATGGATATACACAAAGATCTGCAAAAAACAAAGATGGAAGGCCATTAATGTACTTTGGTTGTATAAAATAAAGTAGATTAGAATAAAGGAAGAGCCTAATTCTCCCTATTTTGTGATCAATCATAAAATAATGTAGATGTTGGTGTGTTCGATCTCCAGTATACAGATATTTATTTTGAAAATTGAATTATTTTATTTATCCTCTTTCTGACTTCAGGAGGAAAGATAGTATACTATATTTTTTTTGGTTAGAAGGTAAGGCTCATGCAAACATGCACTATTAATCGGATCCAACACTATATACTAATTATTACTAGTTTTTTTAGTATCAAGTCTCTTATATATGTTCCTATTGATGAAGGTGCTTATTTATTATTTTATTATATTAGGATTTGTTTGGTTGCAATTTTATGAGTAAATAAGTCAATTTATTTCTAATTAAAAAAAAAATAGAATTCATCTAATTTAAAATTTTCAACTTATTTAGGCTAAAATAACAAATAAACTCAAGTTATAAGTTGAATAGTCAAATGATATCCATCTTTTAAATAAAAAAGGCGAGAAACTATAATTTGTAAGGTGTGAGAAAAAAACCCTTAATTAGTAATATAGACTTAGCCACCAAGGTTGATGTTTAGGCACATTAAGGTAAGATTTTTCCTATTTATCAATTACAATTGCTATTTTGATCATAACGAAGAGATAAGCTAAAAGTAAATCCAAAAATTTGTTAAATCTGTTGAAAAAGAACTTATTCATACATGGTGAGCTATCACATTATAGATTGTGTTTCTTCAAAATCACCCAAAAATTAATCATAGTGATTTCAAGAAGTTTCAGAAATGCCAATTGTTTTCTTTTTTTTTTTCTTGTTAGAATTTTAGTTTCTCACACAATATTTCCGAAAGAAAATAAGAGAAGGGAGAAAATATAGCAATATTTCTTTGTATAGAAACACACAATTGATAAAACATGCTCTTGACTACAAACATATTCAATTATTTATTATTATTTTTTTATTACCAACACAATAAATCCAAAGTGGAACAAGGACAAAGCATATTTCTAAATTTTATTATGTGATATATTTTTATCTCAATTTTTTTTTTTTAAATAGGTAAGAAAACATTTGTAAATGTGTATTAATTTATTATATCTCTGGATTCTTTCAGAGGAGAGTCCAGAGAGAGAGAGTATATGACGATGAGAGTGCAGAATGTGACGTCATCACTACCATTTCCCCTTTTATCAGTAGCAGTCAAATTTTTTTCTTATAATAATAATAATAATATCCCTGAAAACCCTAACGTCATCAGTTGTCGCTCCTCCGGCAGGTACCCCGGGTGGGGCTCCGGCGCCGGAAAATCCGACGGAGCTCAAAGCTTTAGCTTCAATTTTGATGATGATGATGACTGGGTAAGTAGAAAGAGGGTTTGGTGGTATTATGATGATGATGATGATGATGATGATAACGATGATGATGGAATAAGGGGGTTTGGGTTTCTAGAAGATTCTTTTGACACTTCTTTCATTTTCAAGGTAGTATCAAACACACTCCCAACTCGTATGCTTTGATTTTGCTACTTCGTTTTTGTTTTCTTCATTCTTTTTGCTGGTAAAGTTTTTGTTTGTTGCTGGGAAATGGTGAAATTAACAAAAAGATACCAATCCTTTAATGACACATGACAGGACTAAATTTTAGGGCACTCCCACTAGTGCCCATGACTCCATATCCTAAATTTTTGGGGATTAAAACTAAGGATTATAATTAGGGACCCTCCTGTTCTAGCAGTGTATCCAAACACTATTGAAATTGCTCCCCTTGAACTAACGGAATTTTGCTCAGCCTAAGTTAATTTAAAAAAATAAAAATATAAATATAAGGGGTTTTGACCAAAATTTAGAGCTTTAAAATTGGAAATCTTGTGAATTTGCCCTTACAAATGTATGGAAATGGGGTCTGCCAGTTTAGCTGTTAGTATAGGGTGGTGAATTGCTCCACTAGTGGCATTTAACATCCATAATTTGATAGTTCTGTTTTTTGGGGTTGCTGATGAGCACCTCCTGTTTAAGGGAGAAGGTTCTTATGTATTTGCATAATTCAGAATATTTTAATTTGAGTTAAAAATAAGATCGTAGGAGAAATTGGTAGCAAAGCGGCCTTCTACCATCTGTTCAGATTGACTCATTCACTCAAAATTTGTTTGTTAATGTATGAGTAAGTCCTAGTTATTTTTCTACAATGCCGATTGAAGACCAAGTTGTATATGAATGATAATCCTTTAGTGGAATCTTATGTATCTAAGTCACAAATATTAGTTAAGCTGATCCTGATCATATGTTACGATGAGTAAAAACTTGAATTTGCTGTATACTACTTACTTGCAATCCACTTTTATGGAGCATTTGTCAAATGTTGCTTTACGTACTTCGTATACATACAGCTAGAATCGTGGTAACGGTCTGACTGTGTTTACAAAATCCCACACTTTTTTGGACAGACTTTGAACCAGCCAGAATACGAACTATTCCCCAAACTAACATAGGCACGAGTTTTTTCTACATTTAATAATCATTGTATGTAAAGGAAACACGATGAGTCAATGATGTTGTTGATGAGTAGTTGGTGAATGGTGCAGGTTTTGAATGCCTTTGGTTGGATGGTTCCCGCCATTGCCATATCAATGCTGCTAGGAACAGGTGGCACAAACACTTTCCTCATGGCATTAGTACTACCCTTGGCTCAGTCGGCTGTTTCTTTTATAGCTGATGCATTCTTGGGGAGTTCAATAGGTCCTAAGTCAAAGCACAAGAGGACCAAGAAGAAGCCTGTCTATAGAGCTCGAAACACTACTGAAATGAGACAAGACGTGAACACCAGGGAGGTTAATGAAAATTACCAATGCCGGGAGGCAACCAAGAATAAACCGCATGATAAGAGTGCGTCGAGTTTTGGTGGATGGGATGAGCTTGACAAAGGATTAGGATCATATCAAGTTCCTAAAAGGGAACCTGCTAGCAAGACAAATGAGCCGCGGTCCGAGAATTGGAGTAAATTGAGTAGGCGAGCGAGGACTAGGGGGACGCCATTGCTGGTGAGGTTGCTGATAGCTGTTTTCCCATTCTTGGGATCATGGACCAGGTTATTATAGAATAACAAGATATTGTCGGTTTTGTGAAACTTTTTACAAAAGGTCTGAAATAGAATAATTGATAGTTTGGT
>MKEJ01015292.1:0-16328 GCA_001753735.1 Embelia ribes
GACCCCTATGTCCACTCTTCAAGATTGTACACCTTGAGTTTCCTTTAGAATGAAGTGTAATATTTTACACCCTAAAGAACCGGTTAGTATTCTGGGTTCTAACCATGACCGAAACCAAGTAGTTTGACTGGTACTATTTGCTACCTAAACCCTTGAGCAACTTGAGTTCCTACTTTGAGCTTGTACTCACAATCTAAGCACAATCCTTCTCAAATTACCCAAAACTTACTCAAAAACAAAATTTGGAAGTTTATAACTTACTAATATTATAACAAAGTTGAATAAGTATGGAAGGGAACTTGAGCTTTTGCCTTTTTGAACTTCTCTCACTTGAATAAATTTTCCTTGTTGATCAATGGAGTATTTGGAGATGTATGTATCGGAAAGGAGGGGGTTAAGCACATTGAGAGGTTGCTTATTGTCCCTAAGTGAATCAAACACAAAGCCATCAAAGTGAAAAGCTGGAAATTGCATTGTCTGGACATGTCCGACTATCCTAAGTAGGGTATCCGACTGTTGTCCGTCGGCGGGCTATCTGTCGGGCACAGGGAAAATGCTTTAGAATTTTTTCAACTTTTGGCTTAAGAGTTAACCTTAGACATGTTTGTCCGGTAGGTTGCCTGGCACGTCAAGCCACCAGACGGTCGTTGGACAGACAAAAAGAATGTCCATTAAATTACTTCAAGTCATAACATTATAATCCATTCACACTTAATATTAAATCAATTTGAAATGTTGAAATCTGGTATACACTCAACAATGATATTAGTATAACAATAATATAAAAATTGTATAATTTGCACATTTTTGTAATCATCAAAAAATATTTTAATTTAATTTTCAAAGCTTGGGGCAACACCCTCAAGACAAGTTAAATCAAGTTGAGATCAAGCTCTAAAGCTTTCGAGATAAATTAAATTAAGTTCCTCCTTGAGATTAAGGTTTGAAACCCTCAAGGTAAATCAAATCATATTATTTTTTAGAACAAGTTACAAAGCCCTCAAGACAAGTCAAATCAAATCTTCTTGATCTCAACCTACAAAGCCCTCAAGCTAAGAAGCCCATTGAGAATGAGTCGCAAGACCCTCAAAATACCAAGTCAAAATCAAATCAAGACCATCTCAGAAACATGTCACTAGACCCTCGAGTCAAGTCAACCAAATCAAATATAAGTTGAGTAGAATAATCAAGAGAGTTAAGATTTTTCTAATTTTGTCTATGTTATTTCTACTAAATTACCAACCACTCCACACATTTCAAAATTTTTAACTAAGGGCAATTCAATAAAATATATATACTCTTCTATAATCGAGGCGACTCAATGAATTTATTGATTATAGTACATTAACCTTAAAAATTACTCCATCTATTTCAAAATAACTATCATTTAAAGTTGATGAATACGAATTAAGGAGATTATTAAAAAGTGTCAATTTTAGCAAAAAAATAAGTACATTTTAATTAATAACTCATCATTAAATTTTTTATTTGTATGGAGTGTTTAGAAGTTTAATAGGAATAATATAGGTAAATTTGGAAAAAGTGTAATAAATATATTTTTGATTTTCTAAAGTGACACTTAAAATGAAAACAACAATCTCTAAAATGATATTTATTTGAAACTAAGGGAGTTATATTACAAAGTGGGATGTTTGTATGTTAACCCTAAAATTTATTCACTCGATCCAAGAATAAATGAATGGATTGATTTAAGTTTTGAATTGAAAACAAATGATCAATATATCTCTATTAAGTTTTGAATTGAAGACAAATAATCAATATATCCTTATTACTCTTCGACTTGACTTGACCCCATGTATTTTATCTTGGAATGATTGCACGCCTTAGTTTGAAAATGTCCAATTATCTTTGGATATCTAAAATAAAAAAAAAATGTGCTAATTATTTATAGATAAATTTCAAATGGGAAATATGCCTCTAATACTTTTTGGAAATGATATAATAGTGAGCTGGATCATAACATAATTTAGCATAATTACAAAATTATACCTAAAATACCATTGTTCGTGTAATAGTGCCATTGATTAGTCATACCAACCAATAGGCGTGTAAACGAGCCGAGCCGAGTCTATTTCTGTTCAGGCTTGGCTCTCCAGGTTTGATCCCAGGTTCGAGTTATCCAACCCGAACTCTAGCTCTCTCTTGGTACTTAAAGCTCGGGCTGGGCCGTGAGCCAATTTTTTTAGTAATAATTAAAAGTTATAGTGGGTTATCTATAATGACCATCTTGAAGGCCAACTAGTATTTTATTCTTCGCAAGCCCATCTGAAGGCTCATCTAGTTATAATTTTTTTAATCAATTAAGCCCATTTAGCTATCGACGAGAGCTATTAAATAAAGAAAGTAACATTGAGCTCCTTGTTCTTATTCGATGTAGAAAAATTGTGTTGATTGCTAATTGCATGGAAAAAAAATTAAACTTATTCTACTTTTTATTTTATTGCTTTCTTAATATTATATATACTTATATATATATATATATTATATTTGATTAATTCGTATAGACAAGTCAAACTCTCGAGCAACTAAATCGAGTTGTGCATAGTTCTTGTTAAGTTCATTTAGTAAGCGAGCTCTAAAATCAAACTCTTGCTAAGCTCTTTTTATCAATTGAGTCGAGCACGAGCGGAACTCTTAATGAACTGTTCTTGATCGGCTTCAATCAACTATCTTCATCTGTAACTGTACCAACCAACCTGAACCAGCTAAGAGCATTCACAACAACATTTCTCAGCCCCTTTATCTTTCTCATTTGAGAAAAGAAAACAATAAATGGATGAAAAATATGTAAAATTTAATCTTTCTATTTTCAGGAATATTTTTAGAAATGTAACAGTGATTTTCTCTAGTGAGAAACTTACTATTCACTATTTCTCTATTAAAAAAAATATTTTTTTCCCATTAATATATAAAACACACATTAACATATCCGAAATATATATATATATTTATTTTTATATTTATATATTATTAAATTAATTATGTAGTAATTTTTATTTTAGAAAGACTAAAAATGATTAATTTTTATTTTATAAAAAAATATTTAAAAATTTAATAAAAAAGGCAAACTAACTAATTAAAGCCAACCATGACTCCCTCCACTTCACACATTGACTCCCCTCCTCTTGTCGCCTTCACTCTTTTCCTCCACTCTTCTCCCCTGCAAATATCTTACCGGGAAACAGAGAAAAATACAAAAAGAAAAAAAAAAAAGGTCCTCCTAACAAGATTCAGAGACTGAGTGGGAGAGAGAGAGAGAGAGAGAGAGAGACTCTCCCCTCCAATGGCACCCACACCCTTATTATTCACCCTCCCCTCTCTCTCCCCCTCTCTCGCCCCATCATCACTCCGCCCCCGCCCCCATATCTCCCTCCGTCTCTCTCGCAGACTCTCTCTCCCCTCCCCTCCCCGCATACAAATCAACGCCTTCTCCTCCAGTGGGGGCACCACAGGAGGAAATGGCCGCGGCGGCGGCGGGGACGGTGGAGGAGAAGGAGACGGAGAGGGCGGGAGAGAGAGGAGGTGGTACTGGGGGAGGGTGCCGGAGGATCTGGCGGAGGCGATAGAAGGGGGTCGGGTGCCGGAGGCGATGGCAGAGAGGTACTTGGAGCTGGAGAAGTCGGCGTGGTTCCGGTGGCTGCTGCAGTTTGGGGGGTTCAGGGAGCGGTTACTGGCTGATGATTTGTTCTTAGCTAAAGTGGCCATGGAATGTGGGGTTGGGATCTTCACTAAAGTAATACACACCGAACAATTGCAAGCATTTAGTGGAATCAGTGATTTTTTAGCATATATTCTGAATTTTGCTTTTATGTTTTGAGTTTTTGGACTGGCAAGTGTTGTGCTTATCTGCAGGTCAATGACTTAGATTGAAATATCCCTTACCCTTCGGTGTTTGTATGGTAATACACGTGGGGAGCACAAAATATGCTTATGTGTCATTCATCAAAGCCTCGCAGACGTAAAAAACTGTCCTGTTAGTTGAGGAAAGTTAGATTAAAAAGTTTATGATACCACAAATTAAACCCGAAAAATAGAGAGGCAGCATAGGGCGAGAGATACACTGGTGCCTTAACTCAAGGGCTCGCCTAGGTAGCACATTAGTGATATCACTAGCCAGGACCTAAATGAGTGCCTTGGCCTCCCTCACCCGAGCATCTTTAATAACACTAATCCAAATCCCCAAGTTTCCGTACAGATATAATGCTGCTTTTGCATTGAGCGATGTGAAATTAATAGTGATTGAGAATGATCGCTAACAAAATTGACAGAAAGCCAGATTATTGTCTCGATCCATGGACGTAAGTGGCGTGGTATACTGGTTTGCTATTTATAAATCTTGGATCCTCAATAGCTAGCTTCTACATTTATTGGGAAGATTTGAAGTATAATAGTATAGAAGTTCTAGAAAAATTGACTTGAAAATGTCAAGTAGCCATCTATTGTCTTTTGGCTTTCCTGCTGCTTAGTTTTACATATATAGTTTTTGAAAATTGCAAACTCTTTTTAAACATCCAAAAGGAATAAGTAGGTGATAAATCTTTTGACTGCCAAAGGTGCGAAGCATAAAAGACCGGCAAAGGTGGTGTTCAATAGTATTCATTAGTTGGTATTTGTCAAAAGTATTAATCAGACTAGATTAGTTTCTAGTTAGGTAGTGCAAGTGATTGCCAACTTGAGTCACCAGTTGCTTAGTTGTTGCATTGCTTATTTTAGTTCTTAACCAGCATAGTTTAGTATTAATACACTTTGGGACTATTGTAATATCAGTTGGTGCTATGATACAATTTTTCTCTCTCTAATATTTCTGGTCTCCATTTCCCGATCACCAAAACTCAGAATGGTATCAGAGCAGTAAGTGTAGGGCCACTCTAGACGTGACCATTAGGGAGGGGATTGTAGCACTAGGATGTGTTGCGTGCGGGTTTGAGACCTTGCACGAGATACGGATGGTATCTAGTTGGACTCAACCATTATCCAAGTAGGATTGTGAATCCACCCGTAGCCAGCTAGAGTTGAAGGAATCACAGTATAAGATAGCCATCATGAAGATCTCACGTGCTGCACGTGACTTTGCCAAAGTGAACTATTTTACAAGTGGGCCATTATAGAATGGTGTCAGAACCAAGCTGAATTATGGTGATTGAAAATTAGACGGAGAAAAAGTAGCGAGAAACACTGGAAACCTTATAACTCCCTCGCACTGACTAATTATCGCAATAGCCCCAATGGATATTTATAGAAAATCTAATGATTAAGTTTACTACTTGCTAAACTAACTAATGACAACCAAGCAGTAAGAAGGACTAATGGGCAATCCACTAGCCCTAACTACCAACTAACTTGACTAGTTAATACTTCTTTCAGAAGGGTATGACTAGAATTTGTGGGACAAGTTGGCAATCCACTAACAGTCTAACATTAACTATCGCAATGGCCTAGAATTTGTAATCTTTTGGTTCATATTAAATTCTTAACTTCCAAAAAAGAAGGGTATGACTACTAACCGAAAACCGAAAATTGAGTCTTACATGTAAATAAACTCTAATCTGTGTAATTGTGCTTAATGGTCTTTTTTTACGTTTTAATCTGTCTTTGTTTTCAACGAGTGCACGTAAATGGCTTACATGCCTTTATATGGATCATTGGTTCATAATCCCAAATTTTGTGTTGTGAAATTATATTGATCTTAATTTGCTACATGTATTTAGTTGACTTCCTTAAGGTTGGACCAAACAGCTTTAGTGAAGAATATTGGAGATAATAAAAAATTAAGTTGCTTATTCCTTAATCAGATCACGATTGGATAAAACATAAAACTGTACCTTGGATCATGGAAATGAGACATGTGAAACCATGTTTCTGCTAATATGGGAGAGGCTGATATTGAACTTGCAGCTTTGAATAACCATTTAATTTTTGTTATGTTGTAATGTTCTTCATGTACTCCACAGACTGCTGCGGAATTGGAAAGGCGTCGAGAAAAGTTCACCAAGGAGCTGGATTTCGTTTTTGCTGATGTGGTATGGCTGAATTCATGAAAAACTGCATTTTGTTTATGCTGCTATCTGGCTAAAGGAAGGTCACACTAGTTAAATTCCAAGAATGTCTCCAGTAAAATAGCTTTCTTCAGTGAAGCAAAGAGTCTGTTATTTTCATACTTACTCTTTAAGTAAACTTTGTAGATGCACCATGAGATAGTCATTTGGTCCTTCCTCACCAATGAGTTTCACTTCCTATTCTAACCCTAGGGTTGAGATAATGATTGTGGGAAAAAAACTCCATGGTATATAACTTCTATGTCTATTGTAGGTGATGGCCATCATCGCTGATTTCATGTTGGTCTGGCTTCCTGCTCCTACTGTTTCACTTCGACCAGCTCTTGCCATCAGTGCTGGGCCTTTGGCTAAGTTCTTCTATGGATGCCCTGATAATGCTTTTCAGGTTATTAAGTTAGCATGATTTCATTCAGGAATATAGGAGTGTTTCGTTTATGTTACTGTAAACTGTTTTTTAGTTTTCATAACCCACAAAAAATTTGTCCGCTGGTTTTAAATTTTAAAGGTGCAAGCAGTGAAAACAAGAATGGGAACCAAAAAATAAAAATAAAATAAAATCTTGAGAACAGATACGAAAAGACCCTTAAGCTCCGAAAAATTACAGAATCTGACTGTCAAAGTCATTTGCAGGTTGCATTGGCTGGTACATCATATTCCTTTATCCAGAGAATAGGTGCAATCGTGGTATGGTTTCGTTTTCTAGGATTATTCCATTGTGCTCTTGCGGGAATGTAGTGAAAGCTTATTGTACTGACATCTTTTTTGCAGCGTAACGGGGTCAAGCTATTTGTGGTTGGGACCGGTGCTTCTTTGGTGAGTCAAAAGCCAGATAACTCAATTTTTCATTTTTATAAATTCTCAACTGGAAGCTTCATTGTATTTCTGAGAAGTTTTTTATTTGCTTTAACCTTTTTGGCTGTTAGATGAAAGAGTTGTTCTAAATTTCTAATTTTCATTGCTGGCAGTTGCTTCATTTTTAGTTCTAGTTTTGTTGATTGATTTTGCCGTCTCTGAAACTTCTTTCTATTGGTGGTGTTATCACATAAAAAATTCTGAGAAATTAGACAATTGTATTTTCCATTGTTCGATCCTCACTTTTAGAGATCAATTACTTCTCAACAATGGCTTGTATATGTTACTTAAAGGCCATCTGTCAAGTTGCATTTATTTAGTTAAAATTGGCTTGCATCTCAGTATCATCTGCCGATTGGTGACATCAGAGATTTTGCAGGTTGGCACTGGTATAACAAATGCCTTGATAAGTGCTCGGAAGGCTATTGATAAGACATTTGCCGGCGAGGCAGAGGATGTTCCCATACTGTCTACCAGTGTTGCTTATGGGGTGTACATGGCAGTCTCTAGCAACCTACGGTTGGCAAATAGTTTTACTGATTTTTTAAATTACTTGCGCAATTAGAACTTGTAGATAGTGTAGATATGTTATATATACATGAGCATCGACCTTTCTAGCAAAATTATAATTGAAACTTCTTATCAACATGTCAATAGACTCAATATTGATTCCCTAGGAAAAAAACAAAAAGATCAAGAAAGAGATACTTTTAGGATGGGTGCCAAATTTTTACCCCTAAAAATAGAGTTGACTAGTAGATTGTGGACAAGTAGATTGTGAATCTTATCTGATGCGTGCTTATACTTGTTCAATCTAAGTATTCGTGTAGTAAAATCTATTTGTGTGAAAATAAGACTGCATTATAAGTGGCACCATATGAGATTAAAGCATTAGTGGTGAAAAATCTCCCTGCTATCTTGGTGTAATGTTTCTCGACACCATGGATAATAATAGAATTCAAGAAAAGGCGGCACTTTCTGTAACCAATTTTATAATATTTGGTGTGGTTGAATATGACCTTTCATGGTTTACAGGTACCAAGTATTGGCTGGAGTTATCGAGCAACGGATTTTAGAACCTCTCCTTCACCAACATAAAATTGCACTGAGTGCAATCTGTTTTGTTGTTCGAACTGGCAACACATTCTTAGGTTCATTGATGTAAGTAGTTCTTCAACATGTCTTCGACATACTAACTATGTAGCTTCATTCTTTGGTTTACATTAATTGATTCGCCTTTGCTCATTTTATAGGTGGGTGGATTATGCACGTTGGGTTGGAATCCAAAAGATACGAGAATAAACTCGCTAAAAGTTGAAAAATGTATAAGTGCGCCTTTAAGTATTTGTTTGTAATTATTGTCTCCCAAGGTTGTGCAAATTATCTGTCTATGTTTGGATCAGTGATTTAGTGCCTGAAAGTGTGAGAGAAGAGAAATTTTCTCCTCATAGAATGGGGCATAAGAATTGTATTTTCTTTTCCTACTTTTTACTCGTAAGTTTATATTGTCAATTTAAGGTATGTCCAGTTAGACTGCGGCCACGGCTGCTATTAGGCAGAAGGGAGATATTCTAAATTTCGATCTTAAACTTGTTATATTCTATTTTGATTTTGGTTTAATTAGCTATAATGTTAGGGTTTTAGCTGAACTTGTGGTTTACCTTTTGATTTGAATTTGGTATGTGGTTTGGTATAAATTTAATTTCGTGTCACTTTGACATTCTCCTTGCGGTTGCAATGAGTGGTGGTGGCAGGTAGTGGTGGTGGTTGTGGTGTTGGAGACTAGTGGCGGTGTCGGAAACTGACTCACTCGAGTTTGATTAAGGGAGCGGTGTTACCGGTGGTTGCGGGTAAGTAAAGAGGAGTGGAAAATTTTGTGCATAATGTTGCACCACATTTTTTTTATTGATTTGCTATTTATTGATAAATAGGGGCATATTTATACACAAGTTCCCGCAATTTTGGCATGTAAAATAGTTTACAATGAATAAAAGCACTTTATTTTTGTTAAAAAGACGGATGAGCGAAACAGAGAATTTTGGGAGAATCGTGATATTTTTAGTTAACTGAGTTAGCTTAATGGGGTGGATTGTAGCTAAACAACAAACATCAAGCATGTAATTTCATAAATCGCAGGGAGTAAAATGAATTATAAAATACCTCATGGGTCATAATGTAATTTACTCTATGAAAAAGAGAAAAAAATGTTACAAGTAGCAATGCCCATTATCCATCCTAACACCATCCAAACCACATAAAACCCAATCCAGAAACAAAAATGAGAAATAATATCTCCCTCTATGCAAATTTTCACGAGTAATATATTCAAGTTCCTAAATAGTTTGTTACATAGTTAACTGAAATGTCGATTTTGGGCCTTAAATGTATTTTCGGTATTAAGACGAAACATCAAATTTTTTTGAAGAGAAACGTGTATGATACTCCTCGAAAATACGTAAGATACACTTCGGAAACATATAGGGAAACACCTCGGAAACGCGAATGATACATATAGGCAATGCAGTGGAAATAATTAAGAAACATTACAGATACTATTAAAAAACTTATAGAAAATTTGACGAATATATATTCATGCAAAATTAAATAAAAATAATATTATGAAATATAATATTTTTAGCACTTTTATGCTAAAACAAAAGTTTTTTTTAAATTATATTTTTTAAAATTATGACTAATATATTTATAAAAAAATATTAAATATAAATATAGAAGTCCAATTTTAAAAGATTTTCATAAGTTTGAAAAATATTTTCCAATACTAGGTTAAATAATCACATACATTTTCTCTATGTTTTCCGCACATTTTACAATCGTATCCGATAAATTTTACAATCGTATCCTCATTTCTCCTATATTTTAGACCATGCTTCCCGCTACTGTTTCCAATTGCGTTTCCAACTTAGGCTTCCTAATAGGAGAAATAATAAGATGCAGTAACATGAAAGTTCATGGAAATTCGGAAGGATCGTATGACTAGTAATTGAATAGGCAAAGTAATTAGAAGCTTATTATGAAATTAATTAAGAAAATGAACTTGTTGAGCTTTTGTGTGTTATTAGTTATAGTAAGGAAGAATCTCCAATATGATTGTGGGATTAAGGTGTTTGTCGGTCAACTTGATTTTACTTATATTAGATTTTCTAGTTGAGAGCTACTTAAAGATTTGGTTCGAATTCCTCAAAATTAGCATACGCTTGTACTTGGCAAGGTGTCTAACGCATCGCGAAACTCTTTTTTTGTCCAATCGAGCTTGCGGCTAAAGACCTTATTATGCATCTCATTGATTCAAACTTTTTAGCCGATTCTTGTATTAGCTTATTTATTTTTGTTTTTTATGTAATTTAAAAGTATCCTAGCTTCAAGTTCTTTTCATTTTTTTTCCCATCTTCACTAATTCCGGCCCTAAAGATGCCTGAGCTGTTGGGCAATTTGGTTGCTAATACTAGATTTTTTTAAGGTCACTTATTTTTCATTGCAATATGATCTGCATGTGTACAACTGAGAAAAAATGGCAATTTAGATTATAGGACGAACTTTATTTCCATTCAGCTGATTTTTAGCCAAACCATGAGTATAGTTTAAAATGTAACATTTGGTTTTTGGTTTTAGATCAAAGTCGTGGGTACGTTCCCACCTCGTAATCGAGGTTGGCTAGGTTTTAGATAAGAGTCGTGGGCACGTTCCCACATCATAAACGAGGTTGACTAGCTATGTTGAGAAGGACACTGCAGGTCAGAAAAACGTATATTTTATTAACATCGGTTTCGATCTAAAGCACTGATACCTGTTGTTAGGGACGTCAATTGGATTGGATTTCTAATCTAAATCCAAACCAAATATATATGGATTGGTTTTGAATTGGGTTAAAAATAAATTTGGATTAGATTTAGATCCAATCAAAATGTAATAATTGGTTTTTGGTTTGGATTGGATTGGTTTGGTTTTTGGTTTGGATTAAATCCGATCAATTTAAAAATATGTACATGACATAGGATGGAATGGATTCACTCCTTTTTTTTGTAATCGTATGTATTCACAAACCTCTAATTTCACGGAATAAAGTCTTTTTGAAGAAATTTAAAGATTTTGTGTAGGTATATATATTGGAATAAAGGGAACTTGATCCAATTAAAAAATGTTAAAACCATCAGTTGCTGATTAATATTTGTTATCTCAACAGCAAAATAAAATTCCCAGTCAGAAACAATAATACCAAAAAATAAAGTAACAAAAGAAAAGAAAATTCCAATGTAACACTAGTAAAATTGATAATAGAAATGGTCGACATGTTTTATATTATTTAATTTTGTGGTTGACAAATATATTAAAAGTATTCAAATTTGAAATTCACCTAAATAATTTACTAAGTATAATTTAGTAATAAAATAAATTTATTTTTAAATTTTAAAATATGTGAATTTATATGTACCTTTACTTTATTATTACCTACTTGAGTGTATAAAGAAACCACATATGTATGAAAAAATAATTACTAAAGAAATGTATTTTTGTACTGAAAAGAGAAGTGAGTTGAGTTGGTTTGGGTAATAGTTTGGTTTATTTTGGTTTTGGATTGGATTGGAAATATTTTGGATTTGTTTTGTATCGAATAGTATTTTAGTTTGGATTTGGATTGGATTATTTATTTATTGGATCAATTTGTTTTGAATTAAACCAATTGTCATCGCTAGCCGTTGTTTTATATACTTGACCTCAAATATTAACTCATGAATAGCAAATTTGCAATTACCTAGGAAATTGTTGTCTATATGGTGCAAAGTTAGATTGGCTTGGTTTGCTTGAAATATAGAAATATAGGAATAGTTTTCGTTTTAGCGTCCTCCATAGGAATGTTGGAACTATTTATTATGGATATGTAAAAATAATTATAAATTCAAGGTATTGACTTGCCCGACATGCTTTTTCATTTTGCCCTCCTCAAATTTCTGTAGTTAGGATGAAATATGTGCCAGCCTTTCATGATTAAGATGAAATAGATCTAGTCTCGGATTTCATGAATTGGATTTTTGGCTTTCGGGTGAAGCGTAGGCAACAATTAGCTCGTACGAGTGGCTCAAAATCTAAAATTATTTGTATGCAAATCATGTGGTTCAAGCCCACATCTTTTTGATGATTTTCAACTTCACAGGTTCCAACTCGGGGAAAATAGAAAAGGATAAAAGGCGGGTTTATCTGATTTTTGCCCACATCCACATTATGATTCTAGCTTTTATGGGAAAAAAGAATAAAAAACATCCGGTTTCTGTAATTTGGGTTCATTATTTCAACTAGTGGAAGGCATTCAAGTGAAGACCAGATTGTTTCAATACAACACGGGTTACATCAAAACCAGCTCTCTGTTAGAAGTGTAATGCTACGTAGACATAAAACTTACACAAAAAAGAACCAACAAACCAAGTTTTGGAAATGTTAGTTTTTATTTGTCCTGTTTTAATTAATTTTCCAAGTTAGCAGGGTCGGACTACGCATATATGACCAGAGTGTAACGCATATGAGTGGCTCAAAATCTAAAATTATTCGTGTGATAATTTTAAGTCATGGTTCATGTTCACGTTTTGATGATTTTCATCGTCACGGGTTCAGACTCGGGGAAAACAGAAAAAGGGAAACCACCTCTTCTTACCACTGTAATGCTACCCAAAAGAACTACTCTTATGTAAAAACTTACAAATAACATAGTGTTGACACATCAGTTTTTGCATGTTTTTTTTTTCTATGTAAGTTTTTTGTTTGTGAATCGTTTCCTAAACAGCAGGTTCTAATTGTATACATCCGACCCTCCGAGACATAATAGTAACGAATCCTTGTATACACGGTGGTGCCTTTTGCCTATGTTTCAGCAGCTGAAAATTGTTTAGAATTACATCTGACATGTATAGATTTATGTGTAGCCAATGATTAATGTGGCGGAGAGCGCAAACAGCTCAGGAACTGTTGGATCCTCCGCTGATGGGTCCGAGAACATGGCAGCCATTACTGCTGGCATTGCCCTGATCACAATAGCAACAGATTCCTCGCTACTCCTCCAAGTCAGCAAGAACCCGCCATCTCAGATCCGGGACAGTAGAGTACTCAGACCCCTCCCTCACCTACTACATTAAAAAATTCAAACCACCGGAAACTATTGAAGCTTCGGTTCCAACACAACTGGAAACTACGGTGGTTAAGCAGAAGCCGCTATTCCTGATATGCGTACACTACTGGCGTCCTGGTTGAGCCCGGTTATCAGATGGGGACACTACGCCATCGTCTTGACGTGACTCTTTGAAATTAAAATACTAAGAAAGACTAATGATATGCGTACACAAAATCACGTAGAAAATATATATGAAGACCAATGTGAGTTATTCCTTCCGTTCCATAAATATAGCCCCTACTTCTTTTTTTTTAATTGGATTAAAAAGTTACATTTAATGAGGATAGAGAAATTAACTTTATCACTACTCTTCCAAAAATGTTCATTGCACTGTATTAATGTTTCTTGATATTATAAAAAGTTGGTGTTAATAAAAAGTTAATATATTAAAAAAGGGCGTAATAGGAAAGATTTCTGTACACCATTTTCTTACAAAGTAAATAGGCCTATATATTGGGGCATATGGAAAAGAAAAGCGAGCCTATAGATGGAGGGAGTATCCACTTTATTCTTCTAGATGGGAACTTGGGCAACTCATCTTTGGAAGGAGTCATGACTTGTGGTAGCGGGGGTGTAATAATTTTTGAAATAGCTCTCCCACCAATACTGGGTACAAAGTGAAGTTTAAAATGCGCGCACACAAAAAAAAGGTACGAGGCCATGAATAATTGTCAGGGACATGCAACATATTTAAGTGAAGACGTCTCGGCTACATTTTTGTTAGTTGTTTACCAGCCTAATTTTGCTTTGCTTCGACTAGTTGCTTGTGAATTACCCTTGCTTATGTGTTGGCTAGTCGATGGTTTGCACAATGTCTTATAGTAGTTACAGATGACGTGGCATGTCCTTTTATTTTTTGGCATGCAATCAATTATTTGCTCACAGATTCAGCCTAGTACAACATGAAAACCATGTTAGAGTGTAGTATGCTCAACTCAACAACTGAGGGGTAAAATGAGATGAGGTTGAGTGTGCAAAGCCCTGAATCTGTGAGGGTGTTTTGCAGTACTTTCCCTGTTATCGAATATAGAAAATGGAGCGTGAAGATGAGCGTATTGAATCCCATAATCGAAGCCCTACTAGAGAGGGACTTCACTCAGAGGATGCTCCCCGAAGGTGTGCCTATAAATCAGATAAAACTCAGGTTTGTTGGGACGAGCTACTGCAACAAACGAGTCATCCTCACACCTAGATGAAACGGCTGATATGGAAAGCCCTCCGCCTCAAACTGGCGTACAAGTCCTTGCGTCACCAAACGTTGGGGGTTCTTGTTTTGGCCCGTTGAACATGAATATTGGAGGACTTGTCCCAACTGTTACAAAATGCCATGCTACAAATGGCACATACAATAGTGAATACCATGGTGACTTCACTTGTAAGCAATGCTAAAGATAGACAAGCCATAATCGAGATGGCACATCGAAATCTAGGATGTATGAATGCGCTAGCGTTTCGTGGAAGAGCATATCTTATGGAAGTGTGTCGATGATTGGGAGAGATGGAAAAACAATTTAAGATGTTGGACATTGAAGAAGACTCCGTGAAGTTGATCGCATTGTTTTATTTGAAAGATGAGGCCGACGAATGGTGGATGGGACAGGCCATGATCCTTAATGTATAGAATCTGACTTGGAGTGATTTTAAGGAAGTATTTCTCGGGAAATATCTTCCCGACGTCCGAAGAGAGGAAAAGAGGATAGTTTATGGAGCTAACATAGGTAGAGTAGACCATGGAACAATACGCAAACAAGTACGAAACCTATTTTTAGTTTGAACCTGAGGTGGTATCGACCAAAAGGTTACATGTCAGAAGGTTTGTGTTGGGATTGCACCCTTCAATTCAGATAGCTTTGGTCCCTATCGATACAACACTTACGAGGAAATATTGGAAGTTGCAATGTGTATGGAGCTTAAGTAAAGGCCAAGCGTATGAACGTAAATCCCCAAGATGAAGTTGGTAATAGTAGCTATGATGAAGTTAACTTTCAATGGCAAGGACACGACAAGGGTAAGAAAATCCGAAAAAGGACCAGGGCAGCCAATAGTTGGAATTCTCCACAACAGCCTTCTTGGCGTACTTTTTCTACTTCGACAACTACAAGGGGGCTATCACAGCCACTTGAATGTTTTAAATGCGGAGATCAAGGGCATAGTTAAGTTGTCTTCAGGTTAAATGTAGAGCATGTAGAGACTTGGGTAATATACATTCGAATTGTCCAAATCAGCCAGCTCAGACTGGGAACACATTGTTAGACCCTCAACGAACACTGTCTACAACTCCTTTAGTGCCATCGATTCTACCTCATGCCTTGGCTGGAACTTGTAGTACTTGTGGGAATCCATGGGATGGACGTAAGATTGCCTCGACTTCAACTCAACAACCATCAAGGATGTGTGTATAGGCTCTCAGGTCACCCCAAAACGGGAAGACCCTTTCAATTTTTGAGGTACCGATTTGTACAGATTTCAAATTTCGAGGACGGAATTTTTATATTGTTTGGAAAGAAGTTGATGTGAGAATTGCATGTTTTTCTAAGCGACACTAATGTAACGATCCGATATTCTAAACAAAATAGATGTGGCACAAAAGGTCCAAATACAAGTTTGGAATACAGAAATACAAGCCCAAATGGCCTTATTATCATGTTTTATGGTTGTACAACACACGAATACAAATATCTTGGCCTATGGCCTACATATGTCTGGAAAAATAAAATTCAAGTACAATTGAAGATAGGGGTGACGATCATTCTCGAATGAGCTCTAACATGTCCCAACTCAAAATCTCTAGTCCCTAGCTCCTGTTTTTGCTTGACGTTTTCATGTAAAAGATAGTAGCAAAAACAAACAAGCAGGTACGATCAGAAACGATATCCAAATCTACGGAAGATATAACAAAATATATACAACATATATTTCATTATCTAACATGAAAATAAAACATGTTATATATAAAATATAATCTCAATAATGTAACAAGTAGAATACAACTTGATATTTCACCACCAACCTGTGCATATATAAATAATATATATATGTATGAATTGCCAATTCAAAACCAAATGCAAAACAAACAACCTTTACGCGTAAAATCAATGCAAATGGGAAGGGCTTGCGGATACCAAGTCACACTTAGACACCTAGCTTCTAAGGTAATCCATTTGCAACAAAACCTTGGTCATCTAGCTACCAATGCTGCTAAAAAAAAACCAAATGCAAAA